>JAJHUR010131177.1:0-14761 GCA_027495735.1 Lutjanus campechanus | reverse complement strand
TAGGGTGCATCTGTGTAAGGGACCAGTCCAGCTTGTTGTCCAGGTGTACACCAAGATATTTATAGTTTGTTACCACCTCGATGTCCACTCCACAAGTGTTCACAGGCTGAAGAGGGGGCTTGGATCTACGGAAATCAATGACCATTTCCTTTGTCTTTGAGGTGTTTAGTATGAGGCAGTTTTTAATGACTCCAGTCACTGAAGGATTTTATCAAATCCCTATATTCAGATTCCTGTCCATTCCTTATACAAGCTGTTCTCATCATTTAACAGGACATTTCACCCTAAAATCATTCAATCTAAAATGTTCCTGTACTGCTGTTTTGGTTTGAGTTGCTGAGTTATGGAGACATCGGCAGCGTAGAGGTAATAATAATCATAATCATTTTATTTGTATAGCACTTTTCAAGCCTCCATATTAAAAGATTCATAGAACAAGAATTAAAAAATCAGAGAATCCCCCCTTAAATACAGAATCAGAAGCATAAAAGATCACATAAAAACATTTAATAGAGGATTTAGAGCAGATGAAAGTGCAAAGTACATGGAAGCAAAACAGTATTAAAACATTAAAACAGTGAAACATTGTTAATTGTGCCATCTGTCACTGAAACACACAGTCACTCTTAGTTTAAGTCTGATCTGAGGAACAGCCAAAAGGTTTTGATCAGCTGATCTCCAGGGCCTGGCTGGGACTTAAAAGCTCCTGAATGTAGTCTGGAGCCAGACTGTGGGTGTCCTTGTAGCTAATTAATAAAATTTTAAAATGTAATCTAAAATTAACAGGCACGCCAACCACGCCAAGTCCTGAGCATAGGGTCGTAAATGATGTGCACAGAAAAAGAAATTATACAACACAAAACCCATTAGACAAATACAATAATACAATATCGGCAATATAGCGAACACCAACCAACAACAAATAAAAGAGTGCCGAGTGTGAGTTATGAGGGAAAATGTACAATGTTACAATGACCCCTGGTCTCCCCTACCTCTAAAATCGTACTTAGACAGTAAACCGATGAGTGAGTGCGTGTCATTATTTACTCACATATTTATATTTTTATATATATAAGTTGCACTGTCTTATTAAATATCACAAATATGAGTTAATAATATGATAAAACTAAAATAAACCCACATGACAGCAGCAGACTGTTTGACAGCTCCACGTGCTCTCTCTGTTTACATTCTGCAGAGGGTGCACGCGGTCCTCGCTGCTGGCGCTCTCATTGGCTCGACGTCACGGAGGCCCCTCCCACAGGCGGGACTCGTACGCGGAAGCTGTTTTGGAGCCGCGAAATAAACGGTAAATATCTCCATAAAGCGAAGGAAATGTCGTATTATTGTGATTCCATATGATTTCTGTGCGTCCGCCAAGTGGTCAAAGTTTAACCGGAACTTACGGAAAGCGGTATTTACATCAAAAAACTTTCCTGCAATCCGCCGCCCGTTAGAAATGAACGGAGGCTCCGGTTAAACACGGCGAATAACGGGTTTATTCACGTTCTAGCTTCTCTAATAATCTTTCACAGCTCAGACTGAAGTACTTTAACCCCCTTTAAATCGTTCGGCGGTGGTCGTTTGTCAAAATCTCCGCTCAGATTTGAACATTTAGCGCGTTTCTGTGAACCGGGAACGCGCATGCGCAGTGGACAGCTGCGGGCATATGCGGATATAAGGATTGGCGCCGGCGCCACAGCTGATGCATTCATTCATTCATCATCGAGGAGGTAAGACCACCGAGCTGGAGGGATCATTTATACTCGTATTTGTAGTTTAATAACATATTTCTGCTGTCAAAACTTTCCTGCTGGTTGCATCCTGCATTTAGATCTTAAATCATCCGTTTCCCTGCGTAGTTTTGTATTCAGTGGATTTAAATCTGGACAGGAGAGGAACTGCAGCCATATCTTAGTTTTTAACTTGTATTTTACCTTATTTGAAGGGGTTTCCACTAATATTGTGATCTACTCTACCTCGTTTGAATCTTGCATGTTATCCTGGAGGTGTGTTTAGTCAGATTTTGGGGTTTCAGATGAGTTTATCTGTACAAACACTGAAGCTGCTCGTCTAACTTTAAAACTCATAAAAGTGTATTTTTCAGTCTGTCATTGGTTCTGTTGCATGTTTTCCTAAATCAGATCAGTATTCAGCTGTTTACATGTAAAAGCTGCAGATCATCATCTTATCTGCATATCGGGGTTAGCTGGTTATTGTTGACCTAGTTAGCAGTTGCCGGGCTAAGTTTGCTAATTACTGTAGCTCCCCCTCCACAGCTTAGCCTAGCTGGGGTCTCGGTTTACTCAACTTTATTGCACTTTGAAATGGTTTGCCTTTAGATGTGTGCTTCCCATAAGTTTATTCTGTCTGTTGAGGACGTGTTTAAGCCGACACGGTTTATCTTTAGCGGCCATTTCCACTAGTTTCCCTCCCGCAGACCTGGAGGAGTTTGCGGGGAGGCTGGGCTCAAATCCTCCCGCTTCGGCGCTGCGGAAATTGGCGCGTCTTTGAGTTTCAATCCTCAAATAAAGTTAATATTTAGGCGTTTTCACACACTCAAACTACACCGATGTTGTGTTAAGATGTGTGCTTCGTAGATGAAGACGATAAACCCCGGTTGAAACGCGGTATTTTTGAGCTTTTTTTGTTTGAAATCGAGGGAACAAGCAGCCCCCCTCCTTTTTGGCTGGAGCCTCCACACTAGCTCGCAGAGCTTGTCTGGCTAGTTTGTGTCTCTAATATCACACAGTTACACCAGTTTAACCCATTAATATTAAATAACGGCTGTCATGATCTTTACATTTATTGTTTCAGCTTTTGTTAGTGGACTATTGTTGTTTTGTGGAGTTATTTTGGCTCTCTTCACTGGTGGCCACAAGCTAACTACAGCTTCAAACTGAGCCTTTAAAATGTGATTTTCTGTTAAATTTTGGGGCCCCAGTGGTTCCCAGGATCTTCTGTGGCTCCACCAAGACCTTCCAGAAGCCAGTTAGGTTCTTTATAACATTATTTCAGTTACTTTGATTGACTCTGGCCTACTACAGGCTTATGCAACCTCACCAGCTCACACCAGTCCCCTCTAACATGATGTGTACTTGTGATTTTTGGGCCCCGGTGGCTCCACAACATGGCCCCAGACCTCTGCAAGAGATTATGAAATTGTTCCAGTACAGTTGGATTAATTATGTTCATATAAGCTGCCTAATTCCTCATCCTCTCTGTGCTCCATGTGTCTGAATGTTAGTTTTTATCTGACTCTGATGTTAAAGTTGCATCTTTATCTCACCTGTTCTCTTTTTTCTTTTTTTGCAGAGGAGCCATAAATTTTCTCGACACAATGTCCAGACGCAGGTGAGCAGCTGGTGGTGTTTTGTTCTCTGATGTAGTCTGGGGGCCCACAGGGGGCCTCATTGTAGAGAGACATGGTCCTCCTTACTGGAGCTGAAACTGTTCTCATGTTTTCACTAACGCAGAACACATAATTAAACTTTTATGGATTAAATATACATGTAGAATGATAACTGATCACATATTCTCTTAAATATTGATAATGAATCATCAGCTTCAGTGTAGGCTTTTAACAATATGAAACTCCCACGGTCAGAAACAGTCAGAAAACACCACGATACATGATTTTACACAAGTATAATCAGTTACACTGACTGACCCTAAAATGAATAAAAAAGACAGGGTTTTTGGTGAAAAGAATGATTTATTATAATTTCACAAAACATCAAGTGCTAATCCTTTATTAGTCCTGCAATGTGGAAATTTGCTCTGTGACAATAGGACCAATCTAAACAAAAGGAAATATAAAACATTGGTGCAATATAGACAGAAGGAAATACTAAAAGTAGGAATATGAACAAATGAAAATGGAAACATTACGTCCTTACAGACATGAGACTAGCTTAAGAACTTGAAATCTACTAGGGCTGCGATCATTTTTATAGTTAATTAATGGTGGATTATTTTCTTGGTTAATTGACTAATAGTTTGTTGATCACTGAGGAGTAAAGAAAGTAGAAAATATTCTCATTTAAGAAGCTGGAATCAGAATTCTGACTTTTTCCCCTTAAAGTCCTCAGACCAATTAATCGATTAATCATTGCAGCTCTAAAACCTACACTATACACTAATGCAGTATTCTGTGCCGTAGATAAGCAGATGTGTATGGACACGGTAATATGAGTTTGTGTTTATACCATATATTATATTCTGATGTCTTCTATGTTTGATTTCAGCGGTCGCATCACTTTGCAAGCCAGAGATTCAAACACACCCGAGCCGACGGTCAGAGCACCACTGAAGAAGAGAAAGTCAGAGGTTTGTCTCTTTTTTTAAAAAATCTTTCTGTTGCGTGTTTAATAACTTCCTTTATGCTCTTGTTTTTAATTAATTAGTCTCCAGCTTTATTATCCTGTTGTAGCCGTTATTAACCGTGACACAAACTCACCTGTTTATTTTCTTTCTCCAGCCTTCCAAGAAAAAACTACAACCTGCTGCCAAGAAACAAAGCTATGAAATACAGGTCAGTGTGTCCACATGTCATCAACTCAATGATTGTGTGTGTTTATACCTGATAAGGACTCAGGCCGGGACGTGTGTTGTCTTTAGTTTATTATCTGCTTGTCTCCTCCCTTCCACTGTGACCAGCCCTCTTTGAACACTTTACTTTTATTGGGGTGTATTTTCATCAGCTTGCAGCCTTTAATTCACAGTAAAATCTTATGATCATTAAAATATATTTTCTTACATGATGAGCGTCCATTTTGTTTACACCCTTGTTCATGCAGATTCAGCTCGACACTTTATTGCATTTATTTATTTTCTTAGTTTTTGTCCCAGTTTAGTTTCTCCTGCACCTTTTCTCTGTATTAAACACGACACATCAAGCGAGTTATTATATTAAATTTATGTGTCTGTGATGAGCTCAGCCTGCAGGAACATGTTAAAGTGACTCAGGAGTTTCTGCAGGAGCTCTGCAGTACCTGCTTCTCACCACTAGGAGACACCAGTGAACTTGACAGGAAAATTGAAATTCACATTAAATTCACATCACCAAGAAACTTGTATTTATAGCAGATTTAATTACAGGTAAAATGTTATGTTATTTACATTAAAATACACAGAGGAACACAGAAGAATCTAATACATGTTAAGAGAATGAAACAATAAGAAACTGAGAAATACAAGAAATTAAACAGTCAGCAAAAGTGATGAGATCAGGCCTGCAACAATTATTTTCATTGTTGCTTCATCTGTTGATTATTTTCTTGATTAATCAATTAGTTGTTTGTTCTTTTTCACTACTTTATAGGACAAACCGTGTTTCCCAAAATGTTGTTTTTTCCCACAACAAACATTTAAGAAGCTGTAATCAGAATTTTGACTTTTTTCTTTTACAAAATTCACTCAAACCAATTGATTGATGGAAATAGTTGACAACTAATCAATTAATCATTGCAGCCCTCGGTTAGATGTGTACAGTAACAATCATAAACCAGAAAAAGGGAAACTCTTTTTTTGTATATTAATCTGTATGAACTTGATCAGACTCGTGTTTGTGAATCTGGAAATGATCGGCTGCATCTGTTAATTTAATTCTTGACTAAACTGTCAATTATTTTCTTGTTCTTTTTTTGCAGAAGTGTTGGTCGGAGGACGGAGCGAGTCCCTGCGTCCTCATCGAAACTCCCCACAAAGAGCTGGAGCCTGCAGACCCGTCCTGCTTCAAGCAGTACAGATTCAAGAACCTCTTCATCAAGGCCTCCCCCATTCCTCGCCTCAGGTAAACCGTCTGTGTGTTTTACACCTCAATGAGGCTGCTGCTGCTCGACACTTCATGCTGAGCTGTTACTCCACCCGACTTTGTATTCAGAGTCATTAAACCCTCGTTCACTGCGAATTCTCCTTTTAATGGAGACTTTGTGTCACTTTAATCAGCTGTTGGCTCGTGTTGAGAAGAAACCCTGAAACTGGATCAATTTACACTTTCAGTACCTTCAGCTTTTGTTGTGGGAGACTTTTATTTTCTGTTTCATTGACAGAAATCTAACATAAGTAGAATTAAAACCTTCTTGGAATGAATAACCTGGTGTTTGTCTTCCAGCTGGGCCAGTTCAGACGACGTCTGGATCAAAATGCTCAACAAGGAGCTGAAGTACGTTCACGACAAGAGTTACCTGCAGCGGCACCCCAAACTGCAGCCCAAGATGAGAGCCATTCTGCTGGACTGGCTGCTCGAGGTCAGGAAGTGGTTGAGAGAAAATATTTTATTATTAATCGCTGATTTTTAAGATGCAGAAATCATTTTCAGATAGTCAGCAATTTAAAACTGTATCTGTGTGTGTGTGTGCAGGTGAGTGAGGTGTACAGCCTCCACCGGCAGACGGCGTACCTCGCTCAGGACTACTTCGACCGCTTCATGCTGACGGAGGAGAACGTCGGCAAAGAATACCTGCAGCTGCTCGGAATCACGGCGCTCTTCATCGCCTCCAAGATCGAGGTGAGTCCGTCCTCGTCCTCGACTCATCATCATCTAACTGCAGATGCACATATTTCCAGTTTAAAAATACTTTCTTCCATCATCCAGACGCTTGTGTTTTATCTTTTTAATAACGTTGCTCTTTGTTCTCTTCAGGAAATCTACCCTCCTAAAATCTTCGAGTTCGCCTACGTCACAGACGGAGCCTGCGACATGTGGGACATCCAGCAGACGGAGCTTCACATGCTAAAGGTACGACAAAACATGAGATGGCAGGTCACATAGAAGTGGTACACATCATCTGAGAGCTGGGAAACTGAAGAGATGTAGCACCTGTTCAAATGCTTCCTTTAAAGACAATAAATAAGAACGTTAAAAAAGTAGAATAAAACTTTGTAAACAACAGGATAAAATGACAAATGGTCACATAAAACATTATTGTAATAATAGTAATAAAAAGCCAGTTGTGTGATGCAGCAGTGAAAAGAGAGTCACAGGTGGAGGTGTACTGATGCTTTACCGGGTCTCAAAAGTTGTTGGAGTAGTTTTGGAGTTGATACCATTTATTTATTACAGATTTGGTGCAAAATTTAGCAATTTTTAACAACTCGAACTCCCTCCAAAATACCACAATAAGACACCAAGACTTTGAGAAACACCGTAGAAAAAAACCCATCATGCTGTGATGTGGTATCTTGCATTTGACGAGCACGTCTCTCCTGGAGGAGGATCAGTGACCCTCTGATCGTCAGTAAACCCAGGAACGCCTCCGCTCTTTAATTAGTGCAGTTTAATGAGTCTGTGATGATCCCTGAGGACACTGTGGGTCATTAGCATCACACATGACTGCAGTTAGGCTCATTGAACTCACACGACTCTCAGCTTTACAGTCAGACTTAATTTATGCAACTCCGACACTGTTTACAGACCCAGTCTGCAGAATTACTCGAATAGATTAGGTGGAAATGAAGCGTGTACGTGTGTGAAAGTCTCAGGTACCCAAAGAACCCGTCAACATTTTGATACCTTGAGGTGAGCAGTGAAGGAACCTCTTTGAAAATGCCAGTTTTCCCCAGCAAATATGTAGCCTGATCTGAAGTCTTATTGAGCCTCTTCATGATAAGCAAAGTTATTTTCTATCATCAGTAACCAGCTTTAAAACTGAGCTCAGTACAGTTTCTGAAAGACGGTAAAGTTTTGAGGATGTGGACGTCTTAACAAGAAATGACGACGTACTGAAAACAGTTGGATTCACGTGTTTACTGCAGCACAAATTATTCTGCAAATGTTCCAGAACAAGTTTCACAGTGTAGCTTTAGACAAATGTTTCATTTATTTAAATTAATAATAATGATAAATAAATTAAATTCTAAAAAACTTCTAAAACTCTAAAATGGAAAAGGTGAAACATGAAAACAGCAATTTTTAACAAAACTACTCCAGAAGCCCCGTGGTGATTCTGTCAGATTGTATTATGGGATGGATGTTGACCTGCATGTTGTCCTGCAGGCGTTGAACTGGAGTCTGTGTCCGGAGACGCCCATCTCCTGGCTGAAGCTCTACGCGCAGGTGGAGGCCCAGAAAGACGGAGAGAACTTCCTGGTGCCGCAGTTCTCCCAGGAAACGTACATCCAGATCACACAGGTACGTCACACCTGCGTCACACCTGCGTCACAGACACGCAGCTCAATAATGAGGTGGAAACGCGTCGTACTGACCTTTGACCCTTTGTGTTGCAGCTGTTGGACCTGTGCATGATGGACATCGACTCGTTGGACTACAGCTACAGTGTTCTTGCTGCAGCCGCCTTCTGCCACTTCTCCTCGTTTGATGTTGTTCATAAAGTCTCAGGTAAGTTTGATTTTCCCACCTGAACGTCTGGATTTCTGCTGCTCATAATGGGCTGTTTGAAATCAAAGTTTTGTCATCATAGATTAAACAGATTGCATGTTGACGGGGGTGATTTTAACTCTGTCTTTACCCGCTCGTCCGTCAGGTCTGACGTGGGAGAGCGTCGCTCCGTGTTTTGGGTGGATGACTCCCTTCATGGACACGCTGCGATCTGAAGCCACGCCTCAACTCAAAGACTTCCCCAAAGTCAAAACTGACGACAGACACAACATCCAGACACACGTGGCTTATCTGGACCTGCTGGTGAGTAAAACAAACACACACACAGGTTTTACAATCAGTCAAGACAGAGTTTAAGGTTTCTGTTGTCAGATATGATACAAGTGCTGTTTTCTTCATCTTCATCTAAATAACATTTCAGTCTCTTAATCCAATATTCACATGTACACTGAAAAGTTAGCAGAGCCTCTAATCATTTGTCCCGTCCACACTGTCCATGAAGTGATCGCGTCTTAGTGAAAGAGATGGAGGACAAAGTCCACAGTCTTTGTTCGACAATAAACGGGACTTTTATAAAAAATCTCCTTGATTTGTGCAACGACTAATGAAACTGCAAGAAGCTTTTTACAGAACAAAAACTGTGGATTGTCCTTCATCCACGTGGATTCAGGCTACGAGGGAACAGTTTAAACCTACTAATCACTAAACATTTCTTCCTTAGATCTGCGTTGTGAAAAAACCAGACTTGATATTTGTGATTTTACCTTCTTAACGAAGGTTACAAAACCCAGGAAAGCACAAATCTGTGATAAAATAGCATAAATGTGACTTAACCAAAGTGATGCAACTTGATAAGAATAAAACAGTAACTGTGGAAAAAAGGATTAAAACAGTTTCTTACAAAAACCTACTCCTTTTTTCTTTTTTTTTTTACTGATTTAGCAGCAGAGATCTACAGAACATACAGACAATTTAATATCAAAGCCTTTTCAAAGTTTTAAACAATCATTTATTCAGATAAAATTATTCTATATTCACTCTGAACTGCAACAATCACAAACACTATGCAAAACAAAAAAACAATAAAATATATTAACTTAAAATAAATTAGTAAAATAAATTAAAGCAAAAGTGATTTCCCAAAAAAGTTTTCCCTCATAAATTGTCAAATATTGTTTACATGGTATTTATGCAACACGTGAGTCCTGAGCTTTACTGCCATCAGAGTCTCTCCAAACCCCAAAAAGGCCATTTTATATTTGGATTTTTATATCGTCATTAATGAATAATAATCATTTAAATCACCTGATTGAAGCCTAAATGTTGTTTCCAGGCTGCAAGGAATGAAAATCTGGTTGGAAAATTAGAGTATGAATCCTTTACTGGGTTAAAATTATTCATCGTGAGTCTTAATTAATCATTTTTACTGGCAAATATCAAAATATTAAACACAACTAACCAAACTTTTTACGCTGATGCTGCCTTATTGTTTCCATGTTTAGCTTTTCTTTTTTTTTTCTGCCATGTGAAGTAGATTTAAATATTAAGACTTGTAAAATTCTTGTGACTAACGTTGATTTTGTTTTCTGTCCTGCAGAGAAAAGCTCAGAAGCGTCAGGTTGACAGCCCCAACCATCAGATGTCTCCCGTCACCGCGGGAGCCATCCTGACTCCGCCCAGCAGCACAGAGAAACCGGCCAATCCCTGAGCCCGAACACGACCGGCGAGACACGCTACCTCCTCCACGGCTCGACGTTTGAAGTGACGCCGACCTGTCAGACTACATCCGCTCCTCGGGACGCGATTTTTGTTTTGTTTTGTTTGGTTTTTTTAGGAAAAGACGAACTTCACGCAGCACGTTCTGGATTTTATTTTTCTAACACTAAGTCAGGGCGCTGGTTCCTGATGGTCTTTGTTTTTTTTTATTGATTTGGTTCTATAAAACTCCAAATATGGAGATTGTCAGGAAATGCAGTTCTTAGGCAGGTAACCAAACCGTTTCTTCTGTTTTTTAAACTTAGAACTAACTAGTCTGAACGAGCAGCAGGAACCTCGTAGACAAAACCAAGACGTCTTTCCTGCAGCAGAGACTGGAGTCCACAGATGAGACGTGGGGACGTTAGCAGGGAAGCAAACTTTATTTTTATAATAAACCGTCTTGGTTTGAGAGCGACGGAAGCGTTTTGTACCTGTGAGGTGTTTAAATCCGGGAGTTTTACTGGTGCTGTCCTTTAAATCGAGGCTTAAATGCTTTCAGATGGTGCTTCAGTTTGATTCTCAGGAAAAAAAGGAAACGAGGAATCTCTCGTTTTCTGCATTAACAAATATTCTGTTCCGCTCTGAACTGAGGAAACTAAAGTGTTGTTTAATTATCATCCTCGCCTAAATTCCCATTAAACAGTATATGAACTTGTAGATTGACACTTTTATTGTCGTGAACAGACGATGTGATTCTCTACACGAGCCGCAGGAACAAGAAGACACTCTGTTTTCTGTCGCGTCCTGAATGCACCTGATCCGTTTGTGGCTCAATCATTTCTTTTTATTATAGTTGCAACCTGGTTGCACATTTCTTGTTACATTCCTGGAAAACTTGACTTACATAGGAAAACTGCCTACGATTGTGCAAAGTTTTCATTTTTTCAGTGCTTGTATTTATTAATAAGCCTTCAATGTAAAAAAGAAAAAAAACTAAATGTTCATATGTAAAAAAAAAAAAAATCTTTCAGTGCTGAATGAGCTCAGTTTGATCACTGCCAAAGGCAAAATCTATTTATGATTTAGCTCTGTGACACCTGTTGAGTTACAGTTCCTGTTGTCCTCTTTAGTGCCTTTAAATGAAATGAACTGTACGGCTACTTAACTTAAGCTAAACGAGCCAAAAGGCCGTCGAGAGATCGAACAAACCTGTGACTGTAAACCTGAAGCCTCGGAGGCTCCGCAGTGAACAAACAACCATGGAAACTGTATGTAGGTTAAAGAATGTATGTTTTTGTAAATAGAACAATTCAGAAATGTGTAATTTTTCTTTTATATTGGAATGTTTTAAATAAATGAAGTGAAATGAACTGTGTGTGATTACTGGACGTCATGTTCGGGTGGTGAGTTAAAGATTACAACCTCGTACGAGCAGCTGATTTTATGTTTTTTTAAAAGAAAATACCTTTCTACTTAATCATGTGAACACAGCACAGAGCTGGTTTCCTCCATTAATGGGTGACGTTTGCTTGAAGATTGGTTTTAGATCAGAGTATAATTAGAATTTGTTGAAGTATATTGTTTTCCATCTTTCACGGACCACAACATGAGAACCACTGACTGAAAAATGTTCTCCAAGTTAATATTCTGGTTTATTTTGAGATACCGGAGATGTCAGATAATTTAGATGATGCGGTCTAAAAGGAAAATTGTTATTAAAACGTCATTTTAAGTGGCCGTCTCTATTCTAGTTTAGTTTGTGGGAGTCACAGAATTTAAAATACATAAAAACACAAACCAGATGTGTTTAATTCTGCAGATGTTTCCAACAATTTAAAAACAAGAAAAAAGATCCAGTAAATCTTTATAATGAGAAACTTTGTCCAGAAATTGTGACTTCATAATAACCATCATTAATAAATGGTAAACTGATCATTAATTGATCTTTAGGTCAGTTCTATTACTGTTAAACATTAAAATAACTGTTTATATCCTGGCCTCTAGTGAAAAAATGCTTCAACTGGGTGGAAATGTTTTCCCATTTCAATACATTGTGCACAACAAAGGAAAAAATATCTGACAAACTAATAAACCTGCAAACAAGCTGCAACGATGAGCATCTATTTTGATCATTAATAAACTGTTTTGAGTCATTTTTTTATTTAAAACATGTCTAAATTCTCTGATTTCAGCTTCTTAAATGTGAATATTTTCTGGTTTCTTTCCTCTCTGACAGTAAACTGAAGATCTTTGAGTTGTGGACAAAATAAGACATTTGACGACGTCGTCTTAGACTTTGATCAACATATTCCACAATTTTCTGACGTCATGGACCAAACAACTAATCGATTAATTGAGAAAATACTCGTCCAGTTAATCGATGATGAAAATAATCGTTAGTTGCAGCCTTAAAAACATTATTAGGCTAAACAATTTCATCATATTTTATATTGAAGCAATCTAAAAGTAACTGAAACTAATAAAGTTACATTACATTAATAGTGATACTTGGATTACATTACTGATTACATTTTTCAAACGAGTAATTAGTAACTGTATCAGAGTACATTTTTAAGTTGACTCTCATTAATAATAACAGGAAGCGTCGTTACAGGAAGGAAACCTGGTTTGTGTTTGAATGGAGACTTATGGCCTCGTTCACACGTGGGACTGAAATGCATTCTGGGTAACTTGAGTCTCTCTACTCAAGTCAACAAAATCTATCATCCATAGTCATTTTAAATCAATAAGATGCACAAAATATTCTGGTTTTTGTCTTTATTCTGCAGAATATTCCTCCTAAACTAGTTGTTTTATTCAAATTATATCAAGACAAAGAACATAATGAAACATCAGCAAACTACAGAGGTTCAATATCCAGATTTTTAAATAAGAAAAAAAAACTTTGCTTGCCTTAAAACTTAATGTTTTCTATTTATATTTCACTTATTTGACGCTCTGTTATTATTCTTATGTTCCTGTAATTTTGGAGCAACGTAGCACAAGAAATTACTTCAAGATTAATAAAGTTTTATCTTTTCTTTTTATTGTGGTAACATCTTGACTTGAGTTCTGGTATTGTGATCCTTAATATAAAGTATATTTAACATACTTATACTTTATTGATCCCAGACTGGAGAAATACACGTTACAGCAGCTCTAAAAAAGGTAGAATACGATGTGAGTGATAAATAGAATATTGATACAGTGAAGATAAAATAAAAAATAAAAAATATAATTCAAGCAGCAGCATATTTGTTAGTAACATTTTCATTAATGTAACCGTGCTGCATTGAAGTGGAGTAATAATAATTATAATGATAATAATAAATAGAGCTGTGTTAGTTTCCTCACAGCGGTGAGGACAGCAGAGACTCGGACTCTCAGTTTAGTGAGACGTCTGAAGTTTTAACAGTCGCAGAGAAAACAAAGAAACTTCCAGCGTGTGTGAAGAAAAACAGTCACGTGTTAATGAGAGAAACACTGAGACACAAGATGTGTTACTGCAGAGCTCCTGAGTCACAGAACACACACACACACACACACACACATACACACACACACACACAGGACAAAAGGTTGAATAGTGACCGTGGCATTCACCCCTGTGTTTGGCGGCATTCCTGTGTGTGTGTCTCTCTCTCTCTCTCTCTGTGTGTGTGTGTGTGTGTGACATATATAGGGTATTTTGGCAGACTGTGGCCTCCTTCCACATATATGCACCCCCCCTTTATAAGAAACTCCTGGAGAGAGAGTGTATTGTGTCAGCCTGGGAAAGCGTGGCCCACACACACACACACACACACACACACACACACACACCACTTTTGAGGACATTCCATAGACATACATTTCCTGGATTCTTACACAAACTGTAACCCTAAAATGTCAACTTTTGTCTCATTGAACTGTTCTTAAGTCTGAAATGTACCACAAAAATTGTACTTAAAGGGACAGTTCACCTCAAAATCAAAAACACATATCTTTCCCCTGGCCTGTAGAGCTGTTTGTCCATGTAGATAGTTTTGGTGTGAATTGCAGAGTTTTGGAGATATCGACCGTAGAGATGTCGGCCTTCTCTCCACTATAAGAGGACTATATTGAACTCAGATTGTGGTGCAAAAGGAGCCAAAAGAAATATGTTTGAAAAATCCACCATCAGTGTCTCTTTCCAGAAATCATAATCTGGTTATTCAAAAATTAACCACAGACCTTGTTGTGAGCAGTTTTATGTAGGAACTACTTTTTTTCTGCAGTAGAATCAACCAGAACTACTTTCTCTCTCATGAAAAAGACAAATACATACACACATACTAACATACATACATACATACACACATACTAACATACATACATACATACACACATACTAACATACATACATACATACATACACACATACTAACATACACACATACATACACACATACTAACATACATACATACATACATACACACACACACACATACATACATACATACATACATACACACATACTAACATACATACATACACACATACATACATACATACATACATACATACACACATACTAACATACATACATACATACATACATACATACACACATACATACACACATACATACATACATACATACATACATACACACATACTAACATACATACATACATACATACACACATACTAACATACATACATACATACATACACACATACTAACATATACTAACATACAT
>JAJHUR010131176.1:0-23597 GCA_027495735.1 Lutjanus campechanus | reverse complement strand
CTGCTTGACTGTTACAGCTCAGGAAGTGGGGTTTATCAGAAGGAACAAAAATATAAATTACAAGGAGGCTCAGACCACAAAATCCATTATGTAGTAATGATACTAATCATCTGTGCTATAGGACAACAATTAGGATTTCATGTAAGAAGTAACAATATTTTCTAAGATGGTTATGTTTTGACTTTTGTTTGCATTTAAATAATCTGATGTTACACACGATGATCTTTGCAGGACTGCTGAGCTTAAATATGGTCATGATTATTTTCATTATTGATCTCTCTTTTGTCTCACTAACAGTTAAAAACATAAAGATATTTGGTTTCATTATCTTATTTGACAAAGAGACCAGCAAATCCACACATTTGTGACATAGTGAAGGAGACAATTTTTGCATTAAAAAATTATCTCAAACAAATAATTTCTTAAAACAGCTGCGGGTTAATTCTCATTCATTCTTATTAAATATAGAGCCAATATATATGGTGGCGTTAAAGTCCCTAAAAGAAAGGAGGATTAGCAAAAGACACTAGTATGCAAGTACTGGTAGTAAGTTAATTCGGATCCGGAATCAGGGCTATGAGCAGGGCCGGCTCTAGGATTTTGGTGGCCCTGTTTGTGGTCCCAAAACACACCCTGCACAACCACCAAATCCCACACACTGTTCATAACTGAATGACAACACACTTTACTTGTTAGCTACGTTAGCAATGTTTTCTTGAAACATTAAAATCGTGCTTTGATGTAGCCACAATAATTCTTCTGGCGAGCTAGCTAGAAAGAATTGAATGTATTATTAATTTTAGATTAAATGTTCTTCATTTTAACAAGCGTAGTTCTTTGCTATTTGCTAGCTAGCTTAGCTGTGTTACCACGGCTACACACTGAGTTATTAAAGCAGGCAAGTCAGCTTAACACTGTAGTGTGAGGAGCAGGCCTGGATTTTCATCATTTTTCAGGGAAAGGCAAGAGCAGCAAATAAAACACTGATTTGGAGTCCACGGAATTTAATTTAAGGGCTAAGGAAGATTTTATTTCGAAATACTAAACTTAGTATATATATTATTTTTAAATACTATCTCAGAATAATAACTTACTACCTCACAATAATGTGATTGCAGGCCTATCTCAAAATAATGACTTACCCAAGTAATTTTGAAAGAGTTCTCATTATAATGACTTACAGGATCTTTTGTTTTCATCAGATTTGGTGTAAATGGGCTGCCATAAGGAAGACAGACAGAGTACATGAACACCAGCTCACTAAAAATACACATTTCATTGATGACATGAGCGTATGTAACATAAATCTAGCTGTCTGTCACTGTTAACAGAGTCTCCAGTCTGCAGTGTAAACCACAGAATTGTCGAGTAACATTAGCCTCAAAGAAAGTTTATATCACATCGACACTTTTGACCCAAGTCCTGGATTTAAGTGTTGACTGACACCGACTCTTTCAGGGATCAAATCGGTGACCTTTAAATTCCTACCAGTAAACCACCCAGCTGGACTGGATACAGCTTCCAATATTAAGGCATGACACGACTTTCCAGGTAGGAAAACTGGGAGCTGTGTTATGTTTGTTCCGCTACTGTACAGAACATGCCCAGTCACTACCACACAGAGCCATTAGAGCCCACATTAAAGACAGGCATCCGTTTAGGGTTGCACCTTGCCCACTGCTTCACCTAAACTCTGCTCCGCATGGGTGGCGTGGATCCTTCAGCAGCAGCTTATTACTGCTGTAACTCAGGATAACACTGTTGCTTACACTGGATATTGGCTACTTACTGCAAGCTGCCTGAGCCAAGTGCCCACTTCGAACACCTCACGCAGAAGCTTACATTGGCGTGCTGCTGAAGTTAAAACCCTAATTCTGAAACAGTTGGGATGCTGTGTAACAGTAAATATACAAGATAGTTAATGTTTAAACTGTATGTTCTGAATTTGATGTTATGTTTCAAAAAAGCTGGGACAGGGGCAACAACAGACTGACAAAGCTGCTGAATGCCCAAGAAATTCCTGTTTGCAATATTCCACAGATAAACAGGGAAATTGATAACAGCTGATAATATGAGGATTGGATATGAAAGGGGAATCCTCAAAAGTCTCCCTCATGAACAAACCTGCGTGGGCAAAGAGTCCAACACTTTAAGAGCGATTCTTGATGCATAACTGCTTTAGGGATTTAACTATCTACAATTCATAATATCATTAAAAGATTCAGAGAATCCGGAGAAATCTCTGCACATAAGGGGCGAGGCTGAATGGCTGTGACCTTTGACCCCTCAGGAAGCACTGCATTAAAACAACAACATGACTACCAATTTTTCTAGACCCTTGCACAAAGTGGAAAAGTGTGCACATTTCAGATTGGTTTTGGAATCATGGACGTTGTGTCCTCCGGGTTAAAGAGGAAAAGAAACCATCCGGATTGTTACCAGCGCAAGTTCAGAAGACAGCATCTGAGATGGGACGGGGGCGTCTGTGAAGGCAACATTAATGCTGAAAGTGTGGTGCATTATAAAGAACAAAACAGGACAACAGAGACCCAGGACTGTCCAGCACCTGAAGTCATACATCAAGCAAGAATAGGAAAGAATTTTACTTTTTCAAAACTTCAACAATGAGTGTTCTAACTTCACAAATGCTTACTAGGTAGCAGAGAGGTAACCTGCACCTGTCCTGTCTTTGTTTTTTTGGGGGGAAAATTCTGCATCCATCAAATTTAGAATGAATGTATACTCAAAACAATAAAGTTTATAAGTCTGAACACAGAATATCTCGTCTTTGTGCTGCATTCAGTTTAATATAAGTCAAAACGTCTGTGGATTAACATTTGACACAGTGTCCCGACTTCTTTGGAATCGGAGTCGTATTAAATTTGTAACTGCCACCCTTCATTTAATCTCTTTGACAGGTGAAAAACAACTTGTCCTAGACACAATTTTTATTTGAAAGCAACATCTCTGTTGACTTTTTATAAACAGCCCTACAGTCCAAGAGTTTGGGTGGGGAACCATCCACAACAAGAACTTGTTAGATTGAGATGTTATTGTTTGGCAGCAAAATTTAATTTCTCTTATTACCCGTCTTATTCAACCACAATGAAGCCACATTCATGGCAAAGGCCTTCAGTGATCTCGCCCACGTGCCCAAACACACATGCAGAACCGATAAAAAAAATAAATAAATAAATTAGAGCCCCAGTGGTAACAATCGCCTCCACTTGGAGGCAATTAGTGCATGCAGTGCCAAAACCCAGAGCTGAGACATCCAAAAATTCCTGGATGAAACTTTTTGGCATCAACACGTCTCTATTGTACAAGTGTTCTCTGTTTGTGCCTGTGCACGCCGAACGTGGAGCAGAATACAAACAGCTGCAACAGAGAGTGCAACCTGAAGAAATGTAAACAATTAGAAATCAATCACTCGGCCAGAAAATGTGTGCGTGCCTTCACACGCCGAGGTGGAGCAGACACTACAGAAGGTGAGGAGAGAAGAGGGTGAGGGTGATGGAGGGAGGAGAGGAGGAGGAGGAGGGGGAAGAGGAGGAGGGGGGTTACCCATTAATCAAAGACATAGTTTTGGATGTTGTGTATGTGCAAGGTGACATGCGATACATTCTTAGAGATAAGGGTTCCAAAAGGGTTTCTGCCAAAGAGCTGAGGTTCTACCCAGGACCGTTTGCTTCTGAAGAGCCACTTTCTGAAGAAAGGGTTTGTCAAGGGTTCTTTGTAAGACTAAGAGTTCCATTAAGAACCCTTTTTCATCCAAAGAAGCTTTTTTTTATAATATAACATAATAATATAAAAAGGGACCTTGCAGAACCCCTGAGTGTCTCCTAGATGAAACCTTTGGAATATCAAAAAGTTTTCAGTAGAACCCCATGAGTGTTTCCCACATAAAACCTTTGTGATGTAAAAGGGTTCTGGGTAGAACCCAGAGCGTGTTCTAGATAAAACCCTTGGAATATAAAAAGGTTCTCAGTAGAACCCTGAGTGTATTCTAGATAAAAGTCTTGGAATATAAAGGGTTCCCAGTAGAATCACCTTTGTGTGTTCTAGATAAAACCCTAGGAATATAAAAAGCTTCTTGGTAGAACCCCCCCAGGTGGAAAGGTTCTGGATAGAAACCAGAGAGAGGGTTCTGGGTGGAACGATCACACTACAAAGGGGTTCTCTTTCACAAATGGTTCTAGGTATAACCATTTTATGTTGGGTTTAATGTAGAACTCTCTGAAAAGGTTCTACCAGCATAAAAGGTTCAATTAGCGTCGAACCAAAAAGGGTTCTCCTATGGGGACAAGCTGAAGACCACTTTGTGGTTCTAGTTAGCACCTTTATTTCTAAGAGTGCTGAATGCTACAGGCGCAGAGATCACACACACACACACGGATTCCCGTATCGCACGCCGCGGTACATCCACATGTCAGCGTGCAAACACAAACATCTCTGGGATTACATGAGGGCGAGAGTCTCTGCAGATGGGAGTGTGCGTGCAACGGTAGCCAGCAACAGACACACCACTGGCTGCATGCACTCACACACACCCACATTTGTTATGTGGGTGTTGCGGCGAGGTCTTGTCCCTGGTGGTATTACCTCAGCAGCAGCGCGCCAGTACCCACAGTGCACTGGTGTGAGACCACATCAAGCGAGGGGGGAGAGATATTCGATGTGGCACTGCGAGGGCCAAGGCTTTACTGAACACATATGTTGATGGAACAAACACAGGGGTGAGAGAAAGATCCCCCGTCCAAAGCCACGTGGCTTTACACCACATTCACCAGCACTCAGCACTTTCTTCAAGAGCGCTGGGACCGAGCCTCCGAACAGCGCTAACATGTGCCAAACACCAGTCAGCCAGCCAAAGCGCACAAGTCAGGAAGGCAAATGTCTCCTAATTCACTGCTCGCCTGTTCGCTCCTTTCTTTTTCTCGTTTGAAAATCACAATGGACATCATTTCTGGCCTGTCTCGCGAGCTAATTTCAGCAGAGTCAGGGTATCTTTCAGATAGCTGGCTATGCAAAAACAAACACTGGCATTCATGGTTAACTGGCGTCACAAAAACAGTTATTAGCTCGCTGTTTGGGCCCAAGGTTTCCCAATCCAACTACAGCATGAGCAGCTTCACGTAGAGGCAGTGTTTCTAATAAACAACCGAGCCGATCGCATGCAACGTGGAAAGATCCAGAGAAGTCGATATCTCTAAAGAAAACATCTCTGACGGTGAATAAACGAGCAGAAACAAAGATTTCACAACAACATGGTGATGATGGGACACATTGTGCTTTTTATCAACAGTGGGTAGAGATGAGTGGGAACAGTATGAAAATAAAAACATGACAGTCTGCCAGTGAGTGCTCTTCTGCTCCACTATTGTTTGTTTCTAGTGTGTGTGTGCATGTAGTGCATTGATCAGTCAATAAAAAAAGAGCTCCCAATCAATATCTTCATGTTTTTCACTTTTTGAAATTTGTCATTTCTGACCATCTGTGCATCAAACTTCAAAAAAAAAAGTCAGATTTTTTATATTTATATGCTTTTATATGATAGAATTAAGTAACCTGATATGAGCATTTCTAGGTTAAAGGAACAGTTCTTTACATTTTGGACGATACACTTATTTGATTTCTTGCCTTTCAAAGTTAGATGAAAAGATTGATACTACTGTCATATCTGTACAGTAACGATGTAGCCACAGCTAGCAGCTAATTATCTCAGCACAATGCCTGGAAACAGAGAGAAACAACCAGCCTTTTTGTCACATTTTGTGACCATTTTTGAAGACAGACTAAATATTATAACCAGGAGCATCGGTGTGACTTTCAAATATGCCCCCATTTTTTGTTTTGTTTTTCAAAAATCGTTAACGTTGAACAGTGAGTGTGTCTGTGTGTGTGCAGAGCCAGGTGGCCCACAGCTCATGCAATTACGTAGCACTCTGTCTCCCACTCATATCAAAGTGGGTGTCAATCAATGTTTACAACTTTGTTGAGAGGATTAACTTCTAAAATTTGATAAACATGTAGGAGCAAAAATGTGCAGACGCTGTAGCTTGGAAACGATAACCATGTTGCATATAAACATGCATTCAGATACAGATGACACTAGTGTATAATAATTTTAGTCTCCCAGTCAAATTTAAGTAACAATTCTGTATTAATGAACTGTTGATTAAATATTGAATAAAATCTTTTTCTACATTTTATATTTTCTTATTTATGTTAATGTTAATATTCACTTATCTTAAGATACTTTAGAAAAATGGTTGGAGAATGTTTTACGTGGCTCTCAGATCAGGTAGGAGGGCCCCTTGGCAGGACTTTTCTTAGTGCCTCAGGGAGTTGCACATCACAGAGTTCCTAAATTTTGTGCTGGTGCTCCTAAAATTTCCAGATGTGCTAAATTAGTACTACTGGCGGAAAAAGTTACACTGCTCCATTTAAATGTAACACATTACATCGTTTTTGTTTATTATGAACAAAAAAACAGCATAAAAATGATAATTAGCGTTTTTACGTCGAGTTATGTGCCAGACTACTTCTTGGCCAGGAGCAGTAACTTCGAGGTGTCTGCAATGGTTGCCTGGAAACTGGTCCAAGCCAATAGTTTGGCGTAAATCTACTCGTGTCACTCTCAGCGTAAATGTCCAACTGTCCTTTAAAGATCTTCTGTTTTTTGTAAACAGGACTGTGTATATGCCTGAACGTGCATCCTTTTGCATGTGCAAGAGATACAGTAGTAACAGAACTGGGACTCACTCTTTAAAACTTTGCTCGATAGCACTACTAGTGGTCAAAAACTGCACAGGGTGCCTTTAAGGTTGTAAAGGTTACATAAATACACTGTCTAAAATAAAACAATTTCACAACATAAAGAGCTCAGAAATCCCCTAAAGCTTTACCTTAAAGTGCTGTTAACCACAGGGGGCAGAGCGCGAAGTGGAAAAAAAAAACTTGAGCCTAAACATCCTCTCAGTCTGCCAAAACTAACATGCCCATCCTTTTAATGAAGACAAATGAAGTGTTTAATTGTGCAAGACTGTTGCCCTTTCCACCTGGCGCTGCATGGAAAACACAGCTGCCAAGGCAGCGTGCAGCTGAGCGATGGGCCCCTCACTCTACAAGCTGCTGCTGCCGCGGCCACTGGGTGCTCCCCCTGCTCGCCACCCAGACTGGCCCTTGGCCCCACTTGCCCAACCTCAATTACACCGAATCCTGACACCGTGCCAAAAGGCGGAACCGTCTCGGCATTTATTCACCCTGAAGGTTTTTGTTTTTTTAAAGAAAAGAAGTAGAAAAAAAGCCCCTGACTGTTACTGCCTGAGGTGCAATTGAGCATGTAAAAACATTAAGGCCTGAATTGCTTGGCATTTGATGAAGTGAGAGAGGCAGAGGGCAGAGGGGAAGAGACGTCTAACAAAACATCCAACATCGAAGGGAGAGACGAGAGGGAGAAAAGGTGAGAAAATAAAACAACAGTGCAGAAGGACAGGACTGCCATTCCATGAGACGTGTGAAGACAGGCAGGGTGGAAGTGTCCTCACACCGGGCCTCGAGTCATTGCTGCAAAGTGGGGCTCTAATGACTGTCATTACAAAACACTGTCACAACCCATAATATCCTGGCCATTACTGGTGTGGAGAACACAACATGGGACCAACAGCAGCAATCAGTGCGTCCTGACCCTCAGTGTTTGCTGGTTTAACAGAGCTGATTTAAATAAAAGCTCCACTAATCAATGATTTTTATATTGAACACCTGATCAAATGTGCAATGCGCAAAGTTTGGACACAATGACATTGTGAAGCGTCTTTGAGTGTCCTGAAAAGCGCTATACAAGTTTAATGTATTATTATTATTATTAAATCCAGAGAGATTTTTCATCCAACTCTGCAGTTTTCCTAAGATTTTTTTTTTGCCTTGTTTTGGTTTTCTGGCCCACAAATTCCTGTTTAATCAACTAGTTCCCAGCTGGCAGCTCTGATAAACCCACTGACCACTACCTGCCCAGCACCGAGGCATTTAGCCGCAAAGTGCAAGATATTCTCTCTCAAGAGGTGGTGGACAACATACCAGAGCTTAAGGGAGACTAAGGGCTGTATCTTGTGCCTGGCACAAAGCTTCGCACAGCACAACAGTCATTTCTCATTTCTGATCAACGCAGTTGTCATTTTCACGTCCAGCATCCACGTTGAAATGTACTTGTGTCCCCGCGGACATGTTTGTCACAAGATGAGGCGTGCTCAGGTGCATTTTTTGGCGCCTTGCTATCTTGGGACAGCAAAAAGTGATTGTTCCACTGACCAACACAGAAAGCTGTGTACATTTACGCACAAGACACAGCAGCGGTGACCTCACTCACTGTTTAAATCTGACAAGATCGTCAAGATCTAATGTTGATTAATGTCCTGTGTTCTTTTACTCATCCTAAAGGTCTCAAACGCAGTCAAACGTTTATGCAGTGAAACTGTTTGGAGTAAAGCAGAGTATAAATCCTGACTTCCATCAAAGCTGTCTAAAAATAACGCCATTTTAAACTAAATCTGACAATACATATTCAGCTTCATATGAAGCATGTGTAGGGCATTTTAACAAGGAAGAGAGATTAATATGTTTTCATGTGAAATACTATGATATCTTTTGAAAAGTTACAGAGAGGTGTGTTTAAAGCAAACTTACAAGGAATAGCTTACATGCAGTCACTGAGGTCAGTGCCCGCAGGGGAAATATCACTATCACACAATACAAGTAGAAACTGACACATGTATACACGCACACTCATCCAGTAAATGAAGGATCACCTTTCAGTAACCCACTTTAAAGTTTTCTGTTGACAGGATGATCACATATGCCGTCTAGACTGCAGCCAGCTGAGGAGAAAACCTTGTGGTTCGTCTCTCTGTCTATCTCCTTTTCTTTTTCTTTTTTTTTTTCCAAAGGATGTTTCTTCCTCTTCTACCACAACTCTCAATTTCACTTTCTGACAATGAATAGAAGTTTACAGCACTTGTTCTCTGTCCTCTTTTCTTTCTCTTCCTCTTTCTCTTTCAATCACCTCGAAGTTGAGCAGTAGCTGCCACCTGTGCGTCGCCTCGGGAAGAGAAACTTCTCAAGAGATTGGGTTTCAAACTTCAGTTTTAAGAGAGATAATCACTTACAGATTATGTATCTTCTTGCATATAAATAAATCTGACAGTTTAATAAAATGTTTGAGAGTTTTTCACCATTTTAAAAGATATTTTGCTGGTTTTTAGCTAGTGGCTGCTCTCGAACTAACATGCTGGAAAAATTCATTCATGGCCAAACAATGAGTGGGCACAGTCGGAGCGAGATTTATGACCGTCTTTCTGTTTATCTTCACAGTGTTACTCATTCAGTCATGTTACAGAGAGAAAAAAAAGACTTTCTCAGACGCAGGAGCCAACATTTCAGCCATCAGACCCCCCGCACGCTTTGATTCAGGAACTTCTCAGCCCAATAAACTTACTTAATATTTGTTTATGAGCGCTGACATTGCTGAAGCTCTACAGTACATGCTTGCCATCACATAATAAATATGGGTTAATTTACAAAGGTATGTCAGGCCTTAGCTGTTTAAGACGGCTCTATTCCGTCGAAGTAGCTCCTGCGGAGGCTGCCAGGAAAAACACTTTCTTTCAGAGAGAACAATTCATCTGTGGCCCTCTTGAGGGATAGGGTGAAGGGTGGTGGGGAGGTCAGTCATATTGCCCACCAACCGACCCTGGCACTTACTCATGAAAGTTAAACAAGAGAAAACGAATACACTTTGGAGTCTGAGATCCGCCTCCTGGGTTGCTTGCTAATTAAGCTGCATTTGTCTTGGCTTGAAATCAAGCTTAATATTGAACCAAGATCCAACATAGAACAGCGCTACAGGCGCACTGAGGCTGAAATCGACTTGAGTGCTGAAAGGAATCACAAGTGCGGCTCCTGGGAGTCTGCAGGCTCCCCCATCTGAAGATATGTTAGCATCATACATCTCGCAAAGGATGGACATTCCATTCGAGAAACCGCTTTATAACCTGTCCAAGAATTCAAATTAATGTGAGATAAACATTGCATGTGGTTACATCCAGTTTAACTACTTATAATTAACCCTTCATAAGTCCCATCCCTTTGAGCAGTTGAGCAAACCTGGTACCTGGCAGAGCTTCAGTCAACTTTGTCCTTTCCTGTTTCCTGTTACTTAAAGTAGATATGCTATATGCTAGGCTTGTCCATGCTGAAAAGAAAACCTGTAAAATAAAAGCAACATACAGTATGTATCATCACATCTTTAGTTGGCAGGTGTTACCAAAACGCTTGCAACTGCTTTGCATCAACTGCAAGCTCGTTAGCTAGCATTCTGCTAACATTAGCTCACTTATGATGTGACTATAACATATAACAAGTTGGTTGCTTTTCCAGTGGGCACCAAGCTTGATCAAATGTTATTGGATAGCCTGCAAAAAAATGCGGGACTTTGGAACGGTCGATTAAGTTTTGAGCCTGAACATCCTGTAAAAATCATCCTAGATGCTGTCGGTCTCATGCGTCTATCCAGCAGAGACAGGAGCGAATATCACAGAGGTAACTGACAAAGGGAGAAGTGACAAGAGCTCTGTGGTTAAAGTGCTATGCCTCTTTAAGGATAGACATTTTAGACAAATAAGGGTGGCTTAAATTAATATTTGTAAAAAAAAAAAAAAAAATTGCTGCTGACAAGATTGATGCTACACTCATGCCAGTGGGGAACTAGAGCCAGGAGGCAAGTAGCTTAGCTTAGCATAAAGACTGAAAGCCTCTGCCTCAGCTCTAAAACTCATGAAGAACATTTGTGAATATGCGTATTCACTTTTTGGTGGATATTTGGATGAGAAGAGCGATATCACCATATAACTAAATACCATGTATGCTGGATAGAGGTTAGCCTGAAAACACTCCCATTTTTCAGAGATTCTCTCGTATTTCAAAGCCATCTTCTAGCATCCTTGCATTTTGTTATTTCTCGTGGGTACTTTTTCATGGCCCTTAAACTTTATTACAAATGATCCTCATACACCGATCCATATTTTTGTTTGTCACTACTCAATTCAAGGGGCGTGTGCACAGCTGCCCTCTGCACATGAAGACTGGCAAGCTAATGTAACGTAGCTGTTAGCTTAGCTGTTGTCAAAATGACAAGGCAGGATGGAGTTCCACCTGAAGATATAAATACTATCCATCCCCTGACCCCCATGCTGACGAACTCTAAATCCTAACCCAAATGCTGGCAGGTATCGACTGGCTGTTTCACCCTGCCTCCAGTCTTTATGTTAAGCTAAGCTAACTGTCTTCAGGCTCTAGCTTTATATTAAGCATACATACATGAGAGCACTTTGGAAGAAAGCAAATAAATATTTAATAATTCATTTAATTAACAGTAAAAGGTAATAAGATGTTCTATCACTATCCGAGGCACCTTATTTGCACCTGTATGTCAACGGAAAAAACAACACGGCCAAATTCATTCTAATGAAACCCAATAAAGAGCAACTGAGGCTTGGATGGCATGAACACAGTATGTGGGAGTGGATATATAAATACAGTTTGTGTGATGTTTGGTTTGAAAATCACTCGCTGATGCAAATTAAAAAATTTGCCTGAGGTCAGTGCATCATAAATCAAACTGCTGCTTGGTTACAATATGAAATCCAAATGCCGTAAAGATAGCTGTTTGTGGTTTTTAACTACAGTACTGTAAGCATGTACCACTGCGTTTACATTCTTGACTTCTAACAGAGCTTTTAACTGGTTTCCATTAAGTCTGCCTTTTGGAGAGCAGCATGTAAGAAGCAGAGATGGACCACAATACTGTCAAATATACAAACCCCAATTCCAAAATAAGCTGTGTAAAACGTAAATAAAAACAGAATGCAAATACTTTTCGACTTGTACTCAATTTAAGACAGTGCAAAGACGAGATATTTAATGTTTAAACTGATAAACTTGATTGTTTTTTTGTAAATACACAGTCATTCTGAATTTGATGCCTGAAACAAGTTTCAAAAAAGCTTGGGACAAGCGGGGGAAAAAAGACTGTGAAAGTTGTGTAACGCTCAAAAAACACGTGTTTGGAACATTCAGGAGGTAAATAGCTGAATTGGTAACAGGTGACGAGATGGACTGACGTGCGCTGTGGTCTGACAAGTCCGTGTTTCAGATCGTTTTCAGAAATCATGGATGTCGTGTCCTCCGGGCTAAAGAAGAAAAGGGCCAGCGTGGCCTCGTGGTGAAAGAGTTCGGGAACTCGACTGTCCTGCCTGCAGTCCAGACCCGTCTCCTATTGAAAATGTGTGGAGCATTATGAAACACCCGGACTGTTAATCATTTCAATCACTCAGTTCAATCACTTTTTTGGACCGTGTTGCAGGCATCAAATTCAGAATGAGTGCTTTTGTTTACGTGTTACGCAACATCTCAACTCTTCTGGACTCGGGGATTGCACTGTATGTCACTTCAAGCCGCTGAGGAGGGCAAAGTTAACATGAATATTGCACTAAAAATGATTTCCTTTAAAAGAAAGCATGTCCAGAATGACCTCTGATCCCCTCTTAAAGCTGAAAACGACCTCTGCCTGCCACTGATCTGTAAGGCAACCCTGCAGACGTGAATGTTCATATAAGCCCTCATGATCCTGCTTTAAAGTGTGATGGTGAGTTCAAGCAGATCATTTGTCTCAAAAGAAATGTCACTGTATTTGATCAGTGTTCAAAGGGCGCAAGAGGGCTGCTGAATATTCTATATGTTGAGGTCAAAGGGTCATTTACTCAAGCGTGCAGGCTTGTGAAAGGTTTTTCACCTTTCACCTGACCCCAGAGGTCAGATGAGCGGGGAAGTGCACAAAAAAACCCAGAGTACAGTCGGGTCAATTACATAACGTCCTCACAGCAAACAGAAAATTCACCTCCAGATAGCATTCCTGCTCGCGATAACGTAATACCGTTCAAAAACCTTTGATCAATTATCCCAGATTCCTCTCAAATTGCGCCAGGACCAATCGCATCACAAAGGAATGACGAGATAGGCGATTTCTGCGACAACAGCAGCTCAGCCCTCCCTCCCACCCAATTAGATAAAACATCTGGGTGAGAGATCGGCTTAAGAAAAAATCTGCTGCAGCCAGGAGTCATGTCTCATCACAAGGTGATGACAGAGTGGGAGTAATGCGATGCAAAAAAGGCCACCCCACCCTCCAACGTGTGTGTGAATGCGTGCTAAGTGTTTGCACGCGCTGCCCTGTTTCACATCAGGCTGGGTCAGCACGCCCTCCACTCCCTGTGTCCCACCGTCATCATTCATGTGGATTCATTACCGAGGTGCAATATGGCTAATTTTTCACTCCTCTGGTGTGGCGTGCTATGTCAACACATTGCAACAGATTTACTGACTGTTTTTTATTTGGTGTTTCATTCTGTTCGTTATCTCGGTCGTAATGGAAAAAAGTTAAAAGTTTGAAGTTTGTGAGTGAAATTAAAACAGATCAGTGTGTTGTTTTGTTGTTGTTTTTTTCGATCAGGCACTTACAGGGTCTTCTGGTTTCTGGCTGACATCGTGGAGAGGCTCTTCTGGAAGGTGATCTCGTCGAATCAGAGTGAATTCCCTGATGAACACTGCGTCCCCATCGTTGGCCCAAACAGCAACCTGAACAACAAAAAGATCCGATCAGAGGTCAATGCAGTACCTTTTCACTACAAACATATGCAAAAGCGTTCTTTGAGAAAGATCAAGGAGGCAGTGTGATGCAGCCAGAGGAGGCTCTGAACAGCTATAGACACTACTTTCACATGACTGGATGACACTTTGTATAATGTAGTTTGTTTCAAGAAAGCTAGAAGGCCTGTTTGGAATTATGTTGTTATATAATTCTGAAGTATTTTACCTTAGATTTGTTTTAATCCAGATACATGTATTAACATTTTCAATAAAGTTTTTTTTAGTATAATATAGAGTAAGATTTCTTATCTAGGCGTCTGCAAAGTGGGACCCAATCAATATATCAGTCGACTGACATATGTGGTCCGATATGTGCCTATACAAAAACTTTTTTTAAAATGGAGCATAATGCTGATTGTTTTTATTTGTTTGCTCTACAGGCAGCATTCTGTGTACATTTGATCATTTTTCATAATTCAGGTTTAATATACCAATCAGAAGTATCACATCATATAATATCTAGTTTGCTCTATTTGTGTTTTTTATTTGTCGTAGTTTATAATTATTAAAAATACTGGTGAAAGGTTATCGTTTCAGTGCCCTTATATCTTTGTGGACAAAAAGTTTTTCACACACATTTCATATCTTTGTCACAAATGTTAACCGATTTCGAGAGATCATTGCAAAAAATGTGTTTTTATGTATCTATTCTCTATTCTATATATATTATTGTGTTTAAAGTAAGGTCCGACAGATTTTAGTGGCCAGTACTGACGCTAATCGGTTGACCAATATATCGATCGGGCTCTAGTATAAAGAAAATTGGCCAATGTATCTGTATTGGCCCCAAGAAGTTTTTAATAAAGTTTTGTTTTGTATAGCATGGTGTCTTTTTTTTTTGTTAGCTTTCTTTAAGATGCAAAGAATAGTATAATGATATCGTACAATGTACAAAATTAATAAGGAACAAATAAACTGAAGGATAAGTCCAGACTTCTCAGTTTAAACATTTTGTTGTTTATTTAGAACATTACAAGCAAACAGGCGGCTTTACAACAATGTAATAGATATAGAAATCAACATTTTTGGGGGGAAAAAACTCACAAAAGCTCGAATTCTAAATAATTTACATGTTGGTCTGAGCCTGCATGTCCCAGTCCAAGTTGTGGCTATTCAGAAGGTTAATGTTTTGGCATAAAGCTCATTAGATTATTATATGCTATTTCATCACAGTATTCTGGACCAATGGTGATGGTGGGGAATGTAGGTAAATTCTAGTGAGACTTTCTGTTTGCAATCATTTTCTGAGCATTGTGTGTTTTTTCTCTCGGTTTGTGCTCTCAACCGCACATCCCTCCTGATGAGGGGAATCTCTGGAGGAATTCACAGCAGAAGAGATCTGATACCAGAAGACGTAGTAACACACCTATTCCGGGAGACGGGTGGATGGGGGTGTGGGGGTGCAGTGGAGGGGGCATCTTGGATAGGGCCCATTAGCAGCACAGCAGGGCCCGCATTCTAGAGGATGCACAAATTCACAGAGCGGGGGCCCTCAGCTGCTCTCCGTGGGCCATAAACACCCTGTAATGACCCGGGTCAACTGCCTGCCTCCCCGGCCTGTGCCAAGGCAGAGCGAGGCAGAGCAGGGGATGTGGGTTTGGGGTACTTGAGGCTCTTCACATTGTAGGGGGTTGCAGATTTTCAGTCGTGGAGCGAAAAAAAAAATAAAGTGCTGCTAAGCAACTGCAGTAAAATGTACACCAGCGCTTCGTGTGGGAACGAGCCGCAGAGTGAACTCTTAAATAAGACAAATCAAATCTGGTCTAAAGCCCCACACTCAGCACCGCTTGGCTGCAGTCACTTAGGCTGCGGAGGCATCCGTAACATCACATAAGTCACTGCAGTAAAATGTGGGCAAAGGCCTCCTCGGATGACCGACATCATAACGCGTAAGAACGCTTTTGTTGAGTATGGATCACACATGTCGCAGCTGTCGAGCCACAACGCAACGATTCCGGTTTATCCGTTTCTTTAAAGGTGCTGCAAGCGATTCCGGAGGAAGACGGTTGATTGTTGAGTCTCAATCCCAAGTCATCAAATATTCCCGACTGCTCACCAAATCTTTGCTGTAGTTAACGCCACGGATATTATCATCTTGCATGTGTGCATGTTTGTGCACGTGGGCAAAGTGAAAAGTCATCTTATAACTGATACACGAGAGAAATTGGTGGAATACACGGCTGGAAATTTATGTAAAGCACACAATCGCAGATTGACTCAACAGTTTGAAGTCTTTTCAACTAAATACCGCAGAGACTTTAATGTGTGCAGCACTGGAAACCAAATAACTGATATGAAAATCCTTTATCAAAATACGGCGTAGCATTTGATGCCCGAATACAACATGAGATCTCTGCTGACATGGCTAACGTTGCACTGAAGCGTGTCCTCTCTGCCACTGATGCTGAAAATTAAAATGTTGCACAACCACAAGCCAGGGGTAAAGCAAACATAAGTCGAGCATATGAATATTAAGAGACGCTTTGCTGATCTCTGTGTGTGTGTGTGTGTGCGCATGTCTGTGTGTGTGTGAGCTAAGATTTAGTGAAAACCACTTAAGTGACCAGATGTCCTTGCTCAAGGCTAAATGGAGGCCCAGCTGAGATGAACATACCGATTGTGTCTTTCTCAAGAGATTCTTTTTTTCCCCCCGTCCGCAGAAATTATTTTCTCACACACTTTTAGTATCTTAACACCAGAAAAATCTGACAACCCACATCCCCGTCATTTTAACGTTTGCATCCATCCTCCTGAAAAGACGTGTGATATGCTGGAACCAGACTGAACCACGGGGTAATGGTGCATGACAGCTAAACTTTCCCTCACTGGAGTCTTAAAAGGGGGATCTATCAAACTCGTTTCCCTAAGCAAACAAGCTGACTGTCCAGTGCCAATGTCAAGCATCCTGCGCACCCCCACCGGACTAAACCATTAGGATCTGGCAGACGAATGAATATTTCCAAAGTCCGGGGTTATGCTGTCATGTAAAGAAAAGGGGTTGATGACACTGACAGTATCCCTTACATGCAAACTAGAGCCAGACAGATCAGTCATCCAATATTTTCAGCCCCGTACTGGTCTAGCACAGATATATCGATCAATATCGGTATTGGCATTTATCATTCAGTCACTTATTCACAGTTCATTCAAGATATTTATTGTTCATACCTGGCGAAAATCACATTTTTCCAGGGTTTCTCCTGGTGCTCTCCAATTTTGTTGATTCTCCCTGGAAACTCCCAGAATTTGCGTGGCCCTCAAACTTTATTATGAATAATAAAGATCGTAAGCGGATCCGTGCATTTTGAATGTTTGTCTGACACAGACCGGGTTCAGGGTGCAAAAGTATGCACTGCAATTTAAAACTAAAATGGAATATTTTGCACCCACAGTTGAAATTTGAATAATAAATGTCGAGCTGAGCCAGCATGACAGTGACAGCTCAGACAATTTCCTTTTTTGTTTTGTTTTGTTTTTGTTTTAAGTTTTAGCCAGTTTCCAGCGAAAAAGCTCTGATACAATGATACAGTACAACCTCCGTTAACAGCCCAGCACTTAATGATAAAGTTAGCAGCTAGCTAGAAAACATAATGGAGCATTTAGCTCGGGGAGCAGCCTGAAGAGTTCATATTGGACTTGCATTCACCAGGTAGCCAGACACACAACTCCAACCAATAATGCTAATGTTGCTACATGTCTGCTGCTGGATGTGTAAATAAGAAACAGTTGAAGAAATTTACAAGGTGGTGATATGTCAGTGTTGTGTATACAGCCCAGTGCCAAAGTGACAAAAATATATCAGTGAATGCAGGTTTAAACAGGCGCTTAAGTTGCTTCAACATCATCATAAAAACATTCATCATAGTCGCCAGAAGCACATATTGTAGGATAAACATATTAAATACTTTGATAGTTTTCAGACACAAATGTCTCCCTGTTGATTATAAAGACTTAATCTGGATGGTATTTATGTTTTCTCTAAATCTAAGTGGCAGATACGGAGGCCTGATTTTTTTTGGAGACATGCTTGTTCGGCTATTTGAAGTCCTGTGAACTGCAGGTTAATAGGAGCCCCCCGCTTTCCTCGATGGGATCTAATGAGCGAGTCAGATTCAGTATAAGCGCGCACTAACTCAGGCAATGTTTGAGCTTATTTGAAATGAACATGACAGAGGTTAAGAAAACACACACTCCTGGTTTGCAGGGCCGCCCCGTGATTGAAAGAACCAAGACCGACGGGCATCCCAGTCTCCAAAACTAAGCCGGGGCGTGCGGGTGTGTGAGTGTGCGTCAATGTGACAAAGGGCAAGGGTGAAAGTAAAACAGGGAACCAGGCCGGTGATTCATTAACCTCCGAGGCGTGTTGGATTTCAAAGAGCACGTCTCAGCCAGGGAAGGGGAGAGGAAGTGAACTCAGGGGCAAGTCGGGTCTTCAAAAGCACATAATCAACAGTAATAACACCAACCTGATATTATAATTGAGCTTTCCTATACCATGGTGCCAGCTTCCACTGTTTGGGTGGAAACTGTGAAAAGCGAGTGACTTTTACCATGCCGCACTAGGCCAAAACCGAGACTTATGTTTCGCGCACTGCTGCCTTTGATTAATAAGAGTCCGTCCAATGTTTAGATAAGGACACCCCTTTTTTCAAGACTGGCTCCTGTCTGAACGAAACCTAAGAGGAAAAGATATTTTTGCTAATCCACTTTCAAGGGGATTTGTGTGAGCTTTCACTTAACACATTTTGGAGGAGGAAACATTGTGGCCTTCTTTTCCTCTCCTTCTGCGCTCATCTTTCATAAGCTAGGAAAAAGGGTGCCCTTTTTCTCAACCGAGGGCTTTCACCATATCTGGTACCTGGCCCCCACACGTCGACCCGTGAGAGGGTTTTTCCGCTCGCAATGCAGGAACCATGGGATTATGATGCACTTAGTTTAACTGACCCTTTTTGTGCGGACTTCGTGATAACGTCACGGTGTCAGCGGGAGGCAAACATGAATCACCTCACAATAGCAGACTACTGAGCAAGCAAAAATGTCATCTTGCTGTGTTGTTGGGTGCCAGAAGTGAAGGTTCATAGCATCAAAACGAAGACAACTATGGTTAAACTTGGGCTGAACAATTAATTAAAATTTTATCACAATCATTTCCTTCTAATACTGCAGATCATATCACAATTGCAATGTCAGATTTTTTTCAAAGTTGCTCAGCTCTGGGCGATAAGACAAAGCTTTAATTGCCTTGTTAACTCTGTAAAACAGACAAAAACTCAATAAAACTCACCAAATCCATCTTGGTCGGTCTTCCCAGTGTTATAACAATCACCAGCTCTGATTTGGTCAAAATAAATCCCTAATTCATCAAGTTACATTTGAAAATATTCTGGCTCTATATGCGGTTTTCCTCTGATTCATCCTTCAGCTCAGTGGGGGTGTACGGTGCAGCCGAGTCTGTTGCAGAACAGACCACTAAATTAGCAACACATCCTCATACTGTACAACAGAAAAGGTCAATTGTGAGTTACTCCCAAAACAACAAATATTACCAGTGGAGTGTAGATAACTCATGTGACATTTCTCACGTCATTTCTGTTGTAAAAGGGTCACAGTTTGGTTAGGTTTAGGCATTAAAACTACTTGGTTTGGGTTGGGAAAAGATTGTGGTTTGGGTTAAAATAACTGTTATGTATGTCACATGACCATGAACATGGAACAGAAGTGATACGGCAGACGTCACATCCATAATGAAATTTTAAGTTACTAAAAAGGCACAGGACTCAAACCTCAGTCTCCTGGGTGAAAGTCATGTGTTTGTTTGAGCCATCGTTCCGTGCCACCTCCTCTAAATGTGGACTTTTCTTGCTCCTTATATTTCTCCTGTCATACTTACTACGTCCACTGGGGGGCGCCGCCTAACAATAAATGGACAGATCAGTTGGAGTAAGCTGCTTGTTTTTTTGACCAACACGTGCTTTTCTGAGGACAGGCTGAAATTATCAAACATGCTAGTTAGTGTTAGCTATTGTGTTTAAGGCAATGTTTTTGCCCCGCCACCCCAAAAAAGTCAAAATGTTCACTAACATTAAAGGGGTCTATATTTGCTTTTTACAGAACAAAGCCCACCGCAACTTCAGGATTTCAGGACTGATAAAGTTAAAAGTCATAAAGGTCATGACAGAGTCTTGGCTCCCTCCGGGCAACAAGACACCCTTCAGTGCAAAAAGGGGAAGAAAACATTGGTTACGATTTTCAACTTCAAGCGTTCACACAGGATACCTGCGATGCAACAGCTCATGACTAAGTTCTCTGGGAACCTAAAAAAAACCAAAACAGCACTTTCATCACATTCTCTGATTCCTGATGGATTGTTTGGTTATCTTAATGTTCTTCCTCAGACTGCCTTTGAAGATGTACCTTCTCCCAAGTTTCTCTGCCAGAGTTCACTCAACTTGATTTACATGTACTGATATTTGTCTCCCAAGCGCAGCCTGTCCCGCGAGCACGAGAAGCAAGAGTGGCAAGGAGCTCAACTTGTCTCCATTGCGGCCCTCCTCAACTCCCACCACTTCTCGTCTTGAACAGCACGAGGAATGAAGCCTCAGGGGGAGGGGGGGAAGAAAAAAAAAATCTACCTTTGATAGATGAAAAATTTTCCTGCCGCTGTCATCACATCCCTTTGTGTTCACGCTCTGTTACTCCCATGTTTTAATGTCTCATAACGATGCGTGGCACCTTCCTAATGATGCATGAGTGCTTCTTTGACACAGCCTTTCAAAGTCCTCATGAAACAGCACGTCACTTGTTTAATTTGATGGATTTTCTGTTGAAACGGGATCCTGGTGCAGAACATAATACAGGTACAGATCAGTTAGGAGTGTAAACTTGAACCCGCTTTTGGAGGGAAAAAAGAGCAGGTTTAATTGATGGGAGGAGGGAAGCGCTGTCAAAAATGTTTTAGGGGAGTACTGCCTGGAGTTTGTATTTATGGTTTTATACAGGACACTGATCAAAAAGTGCTGCTAGCCGTTGCCAAATTTTGCTCCAAACACCAAACAAGAGTCTACAGCTACGTTAGGAGCTGTGTGACATACAGCAGTCCTCTCAGCTAAATGCTAATGTCAGCATGCTAACATGCTCAGAATAACAACGCTAACACACTGAGCTGTAATGTTTGCCATGTTCACTTTAGCTTAACATGCAAGGACACAAGCATTTGTCAATAGAGTGCTGCAGAGATTATGTTATTTTGTTGGCCAACACGTTCTGCATCCTTCAGCAAAAAGCCAATCGGATTTTTCCAGTGGATTTTGGAAAAATAAGCTCTGTGGTAAACAAAAGTACAAAAGTACTTACATCTTTTATTCAGCAAGATAATCTTCACAAATAAACACCACTTTTGTGACCTCTGATGGGTAACTGCAGTTTGCAGAAGTAAAATGATAATGTTAGGCTATAATCAAACACCATGGTCACATGACTTCTATGTCACAACCACTAAGTGACTAGCGCTCGGCATGATGATGTTAAATTTCCCCTACAAGCTCTGTAATCTCATTTAGCATCTAACTAAAAACCCCATTCATGAAACTCACTGACTTTGAGACAAGGGAACTGGGGTTGCAAATATGCTAAATCATTTCTGTGTTTTAGACCTCTATGAGCAAAAAGACGGAACCAAGTGGTGGACCGACTGATCGACAGACCGTCATCACCATCTGTACACCACTGACCTGTGGCTAAAAGGCAGTTTGAATTATATCACTTTTTTTTTTTTAACAGTCAGTGTTTTTCACTTTTAAAGTTCGATCTTGTTTCAAGCACATTTGGAGGTGCTGGAGACCAAAACAGAGCTAAAACAAGAGTTAATACTGAACTTAGATTCTTCAGATGACCAGAAACACGACTCCAACTGAATGCTAATGTTGCTCCTTGTCTGCTGGATGCAGTAAGCAACTGCTTGCTAAAACATTAGCATTCTAACTTTATAAGGTGATAATGTAACAATGCTGTGTTTACAGCTTGTTGTGCTGTTCAAAACATAATGATATTCATAAAAACACGAAGAAATTCACGTTTAATTCCAAATGTTAATGCTAATCTCAAACATTAAGGGCCCTGTCTAACACCTGGCACAAAGCCACGCACAGCAGGCCTGCATTTCTGTGCAAGTGGCTCGTGCAAGCATCCCCTGAACTCTTGCACGAGCTGATCCATGTCCTCAGCAGAAAACCATTTGCCTCTCTAACTTTCACAGTGCGCCAGGTGCTGAAACTCTGATTGGTTTAATTCATGTCACTCCCAAAACACACCCATGTTTAATTAAGAGTAAATATCACCTATTTGCACTCAGATTATGTGTCATTTAACAAGCAAAAGTGTAGCTGGGCATGCTGTAAATGCATTTGTGTCATGCACTTTAGACCATGCGTTATATATTGTTTACATGGGACCCCAAACCCTAGACCACCTTCACTTAATTCCTCCATTCAGTCTCCACCCACCTACCGTGTCCTGAGCAGGGTTATGTAGGGCTGGAGTCCACGTCAGCTCACACTGGGCAAGAAACAGGGTTCTCCCTGAACAAGTCATCCATCACAGGGCTAATATATGTTTGTAGACAGAAGATTCACACTCACACTCAAAACTATGGACAATTTAAGAGCAGCCAGATCACTTAGCCTGCACGTGTGGGAGGAAAACGGAGAAAATACAACCTGATGTCAGACCTGCACAGGATCTGCAAAATACTGCTATTCACCCTGACTCTGCATTCTGCATATGATTCCACAAAAGGTCACTCATTTAGCTGTAACTGCCGTACATGGATTACAGATGACAGGAGGAAGACAAAACATCAATTTCTCAACATTGTCATAAGGACCGTGTATTGATGTGTTTGGTGCATAATACCCATATATGGTAATCCTGCACTGACAAAGGAAGTACATCATATGGACGTCATCGGGCCCTGGACCTCACAGACGTCTTATAAACTTGACACAGACGGGATAAGAGCGGCGGTGGTGTCAATAACCTCAATAAACACAAGACTTTGACCGTGGAGCACTTAGCTTGCAGCAACACAGTTTCGTCACAGCACTCCAGACGCTGCATGACAGGCTGCGCAGCACAGTTTCAACAACAGACCCGAGCAAGAACACATTCTGATGTGAGGGGTTTACTTCTGCTTGTTAAAAGTCATGGCAGTGGAATCGACCATTTCACCTGAACGCCGCGGCCTCCCGTCCGTACGGCGTCGGTACGCACGCGGCGAAGGAGCCCAAAAATATCAAAGCTTGAGGAAGAGGAGCTCCAAAGACTGGTACCCTCCAGAGATGGCCTTTGTGAGGAGCAGGCTGAGCATGAGGAGGATGATAATGGACAAAAACGCTCAACGGACGGGTCACAGAGACGTTCCTGACACCTGCCAGGAACTTGGAGGCTACTTGCAGCACTCGGAGAACATCTTTGCCTTGATGGTCTTCAAGTCGGCAAATAAGACGAAAGAGGTGAGAGCTATTTTTCATTTGTGTAACTGTAAATTCTTTAAAATTCTGATAATAATTCTGTCAAAAATGTGCATTTAATTGCTGGCTACTCTTCCAGTATTGACTTTTTTTTAATGTAGCCTACTGGCGCTTTAACATTTAGTCACGTGGAGTGTACAGTATACGCACATTTATACTTATTTTGGGGTGAAAAAAGTAAATTTAACATAATACTCTGCATTGCAAAACAAAATTAATCAAAAAGGCATTTTAGGAAATTCTTCCCAGACTAAAGTTACTGAACAGTTGATGGGGTGTTGATGATGCAGGGTGTGTTGCAAGAGTCCA
>JAJHUR010131175.1:12411-22811 GCA_027495735.1 Lutjanus campechanus | reverse complement strand
ATGTTGATGTTTAAGATTTGCGCTCTTCTTATAGAAAACCTCGCTGTATATCAAACCAAGTGCTTCCTAATCTAACAGCGGCAGTTTGTGAAAATTTCCTGCATGTTGCAGCTGCAGTCAAGAGTAGAAGACTAACACACAACAGAAGGCCCAGAAGAATAACGCTGCTAACGTTACGTCACCGAATCTGCGTCTTTGTACAGCGCATCACGGTATGAATGTAGCACAACGTGAAAGTTGAAAACGGTGCTCTGTTGATCTAATTCTGGGTAAAGTTTTGGTACAGTTTCATTTTTTGGTCTTGCTTCAAGGAGATTCACTATGAATTAAGAGAGGTCTTATTTCAATGCACAGATTCGTACATTAGCAGGAATGTTGCACAACATGGGGATGAAGGCTGAGCTGTTTATTTGTTTATTTATCTGTTAATTATTGAACTGTGAAAGAGCAATAAATATCTGTTGTTCAGTTCCTAAATGTCTTAATAAGTTACTCAAATCAATTAATCGATTTTCAAAATAGTTGTTGTTTATTGAAGTAATCGACAGACCACAACAGCTTGTCACTGGGTGCTGCAAACACAAGCAGGTTTGATCATGTCTTCACTCTTATCAACACGTTTAATAGCTGGCAGCCGTAGACGCTGCTGATCGCTCTGAAGGGGTCGTGATCCCATCGGAGTCCTGAACAAGTCGACCAGTGGAAAATCGTAACAACTGGACATTTTGATGATTTTGATGCTGGTAAAATGTCTGATTCGATGTTTGCAGCTTGATAACTCATCTGAAGTCTGAGACCGCTACTTCTGCTGCCAAGATGCGCTCGCAGCTTTTTGATAACATTGACTGTAAAAGGGTCTATAAATAATCAAGATCTCCGTATTGATCAAAAATAATTATGATCATTTTGGCCATAATGGTGTAGCCCCAGATTTGAACTCTGCACAGGATGAATCTGAGGGACTAGAGATGATTAATGGGGTTTGGAAGAGAGAAGAATCATAGTTTCACTTAATAAATTTAGACCCGTTTGTCAGACTTTTCGCTAATCTTTTTACAGTTTTTGTGAAGTATTGTTTTACCTCTTTGGGCTTCAGAGGTATTTAAGTGAAACCGTGTGAGAAGTTTAGTGGGATGAAACTGCTGAAAACTCATCTGAGCCTCAACATGACACTTCTTTTTTGTAAAGGGTTGAAACACAAAAAGGTTGGAACCCACTGGTTTAATCTTTAAGAATGTGTCATACTTTTATAATCTTATTATATGTATTAAATGTTAAATATTAATATGAACGGTAACTAAAGCTGTTAGATAAATCTGGAGTAAAAAGCACAATATTTCCCTTTGAAATGTGATTAAGTATAAAGTGAAAAATAGTCAACTGAAGTCCTTCAGAACTGTACTTAAGTATGGTGCTTGAGTAAATGTACTTAGTTACATGCATCAGTGTTTTTTAGAACGAAACAAATGCTGAAAAGAATTAAATAGATTAAATAAATATTTAAATAGAGACCAGCTATTGGATAGCAGTTGGTATTGTTACGTTTCTACAAAGGCCTTCCTCACAATAGATGTTTTAACTTGTCATAGTAGGAAAAGCACAGGAGTTACTAATAACATTAATGATGATGGCTCTGTTATATTTAAGTGTCCCAGTAAGCCGTGACAGTGTGACAATACCTGGACCCTGAAAACCAGCTAAATGGAATTCAGCCGTCATTCATTTTATTATTTACGCCTGTGCTTTTCCTACTGTGACATGTCAAAACATCTTCTGTGGGAAAAAAAAAGGTCTTTTGGCTCAAAGTGTTATCTGTGCATTGTGGCAGAAATCACAAAGTTATCCAGAACAAATCTGAAGTAGCCACAGATGTGTTTTATTCTCTCTTTTACGCTCGCTCTCGTGTCTTTTTAGACACTTTTAGCAAGACTAAATCTCTGTTCACACAGGACTAGAGGTCCTCGTGTGATTCAGAAATGATCCCCCCACGTCTGTGTTTCGTGCAGCGCATCCACACGTGATGAGTGAAGTCTGTATTTTACTCAAATTTACTGACATTATCCTCCTCGTACGATGTCAAGGCTCTGAGTAACATCATCGTTTAAGAAGCGGAGCGTCTGTTCTTCAGCGGCCACGTTAAAAATATAGTTTAGAGTTGTTTTGTTTTGCCCACCTTCTGCATGTGTTACAAGCATAAATACACATTTGCAGCTCACCTTCTCTGTCATCGTCACTCATTTTAAATGTCAATATAGCCGATCTCACAGCACAGCTGTTGACTGTTGTACGTCGTATTATGAGCTGTGATCAAATTTCATATTTGTTCAGTTGTCTGACAACAGAAAACAGCCTTTGGCTGCCACGAGCCAACAAAACGTCTAAAGGAAATCATTTATCCCAAGTGCAATTAAATTATTGAATACACAGTTATTGTACATGACTTGACCTCCCCTCTCCTCGCCTCTCGCTGAAATTGTACATTTATTTTTAATGCAGCATTTTGTACTCTTTCTAGGTCTAATGAACTGCATTTGAATTGAACTCTAAGCCAATTTACTTTTTTTTTTTTTATTAACTGTGGTCTTATTTGTGATCTATATTGACTGTAGGCAGGACTCTCTCTCACTCAGAGTTGGCCCAGCTTTGCATTATTGGCTGCCACCTTTGTTAAAAACTCTGACAAAAATGCAATTTTTTACTCCAATACCTTTGCGGTGACTTTCCCATATAAATAAAGTTAAGATCAAACAATTGTACCAAATCAGTCTCATGTGGAACACTTGTTTTTATTGCTGATGTGTAATTGATTTACTTAACATAAATATTTGAATGGAAAATCATTTGTTCAGTAGCTTGTGGTCCAGTGACTCCAAATCCATATGAAACCTTATTACTACACTGGACAAATGAAACACATCTTTGGATTTTAGTGCTTCTTCTATTTCATATTATTATATTATCATCAACATGAAGCATTTATTGACCCACCTGTTGGTAAATACACTGATCACATTTGAAATCTCTTTTCCACCATCGTTCTCTTCCATCAGGCTCTGTATCCTCTCGTTTTATCACAAAAAGCAAAGAGCCAGGAGAGGCAATTGTGCAGAGAAATATTGCACAGTTTCCAAGTGTGTGTTTTTGTGTCGGTCCCTGTGCCAAAATAAACAGTGTCATTTGTCACAATCTTTGGGTTTTTTTGTTCCATTGTGGAACATATAAATCCCTGTGGACACTTTAGTCTGTGAAATCGTGTCATGTTTTTTTGCCTTTAGTGCACTGGGTATATCTCCAGCCTTTGCCACCTTTGTCTCAAAAACATCCAAGGAAAACCCTGGTGGTCAAGCTTAACACTTTCCACAACGTGGATAATTAATCGTCTCTTAAAAGTGTTAATTGTCCTGTTTTGTGCTACAGTCCTGTTAAAGTCCAAAACTAATGAAACCTAAAAAACCCCAAATGACTGAGAGGCCGTTTGCACGGGACTAATATTATCACATGACCTCTGTATTTGGTGAAATGTAGGTAATTTTTAGTGGATTTTTTTACTCTAAAAATCACAGACATGGCAGATTGGCACAGGATTAAAACCACAGACGGCCTCAGCAATTACTACAAATTACTGGAGGTCCCCAGGTAATACGAGTCCCTTGCGAACAGGGCTTAAGAGTTCATAAGCACACTAGCATCTCTAAGAGGACAATGACAATGCTAACGTACTGATGTTAGACCACATTCTGACAAAAACATGCGTAACGCTTCGCCGCAGGAGTGTGCAGCGGTGTGTGTGTGTGTGTGGGGTGGGTGTGAGGGGGAGTGCGTGGTGTCTATTTGTGCTGAGAACATAGCCGCTGTGAAACGGTCTGAAAATAACGTTTTATTTCTCTGATTCACCGCCTTTCTCCCTACCAGCGCTCTCTCTCTTGTTTTTCTCTCTCTGTCTCTGGACACAAACCAAAGGAAACTTCTTGGTATCTCTATTTTAGCTTCTTAAACTGCAAGTCAGGCCCAGACGTCCAAGATGGGTTCACGAAACAAAGCGAGCAAAGACAAAAACTGTAGAGTTTCATCACGAACTCCACATGGACAGCAAACTGTTTTCAGAGATGTTTCTGACTGACTGTAAGGAGAGCACGATCGCTGGTTGCCTTTGCAGTAAAGCTGCAACTCTGAATAATCGATTATTAAATTAACTGACAACTATTTTGATAATCGATCGATCAGTTTTGGTTTTAAATGCGAATATTTTTTGGGTTCTTTGCTCCTTAATGACAGTGAACTTAACATCTTCTGGTTGTGAGTAAAACATGACATTGAGGACGTCATCTTAGACTTTGGGAAACACGATTGTTTTAAATTGTCAGAAGATGGTGAAATATATCTATTAATTGATTAATTGAGAAAATAATCGACCGATTGATCAACTATGAAAATAATCGTTAGTTGCAGCTCTAATCTGCAGTGTGACATTTGGTTGCATTTCTCCAAAAATGGACTGTTTCAATTTACACACACACCAACATTTGCTAATTTGCAACAGGGCTGCATGATTAATCATTAAAAAAAAACAACTAGTTTCTAAATGTTGACTATTTACTTCCTGTCCAATATGACAAACCACAGCACAAAATCGCAGTAGCCAGACTTCACAAACCTCTATAATGTGAATATCATACAGTATCACCATTTTGTTTTTCTTTTTTTCTTTCTTTTTTTTTGTTTTTGTTAAGCACCATTTAAGTTCGTCACGCTATTCCACAAAGGGCCACGTTGCTGCGGGTTTTCGTTCCTACCAAGCCGGAGCACACCAGGCTCGACTCATTTCAGTCTTCAAACAACTGATTAGTCGAGACATGCCTGCTTTAAGTGAAAGTAAGAGAGAAAAAGAGACAGAGTGTTTTTTGTTGGTACAAGAGACTTAAAAGTTGAAGTCCAGCACTTTGATGCACAGTTTCTACCAAACTGTTGCTCTGTTGCAGGCTCAGTGGCCCACTGGGTCTGAGTTGACCCCCCATGGGGCCTAAGCATTGGGGAATTTTATTTTCAGGGTATTCAAATATCAAGTCAGCTTTTAGCGCAGACTCAGTGTAGTGTCTATGAAATCTGTTATGGCTTCTTTAAATTCTCAATTACACAATTCTGTCTGTGTGAATATGTTATCACAGAAACTATTGAACCCTTCCTTAATGCTGCCATCAGTCCCTTCAAAAAAAGACCCTTGACTTCAGGCGCCAATCATAAGGAAGTTGCCACTGAGCAGCTTTGCTGGGGAAAACCCTGTGTTATGTTTATGTCGGTGTTTAAAGCCCCATCTAGACAGCAAGCATCTCAGACTCGTGTTTTGTTTTTTGTAGATGTTTTTCTTGAGAAAATAAGAAAGTGATTTTCACTGATCTTTCCACTTCACACCTCGCTGACCACAAGTCGGAACAGACGTAATCTGCTCTTCAACAGTGTTCACAGCAGACATAAGAATGATCGAATGTGCAAATATGGAGTAACATCTTGCTTCTGTGCCCAGATTACAACTGTTACAACTTTAATGACTAAAAGGAAAGACTTGGGCGGGAAGAACGCCAAAAATAATCTGAAGAAAATGCGACTTGTTCCCACAGCTTTGAAGTGTCAGTGTTACTGATTGGATCAAGGCTGTGGTTGACTTTTAATCCTGATTGTGAGCTGATCACTTGTTGAAAGTAGTATCTTTGCTATTGATTGGACGACGGGCTTGCCAGTCTTAAAATAAGATCCGCTGGTGAGAAAACAAATGCACATCTTGGAGCACGCCTGTCCACACTGCAGCGCCTGCAATCAGTGAGCTCCTTCACAATGAATTTTAAAGTCGACAGATCTTTCCAGCGTGAGCACTCTGAAAATGGCAGATGGCTGATTGGATGTTAATATGTCTGGAAAACTATGCAGAGTGTTGTGGGATGGGAATGAAAATGAAATGGACAAATCACAGCAAATGACAACAGATTGATGGTGAATGAATGAACCAGTTTTTGGGGACTCGGCGTGATTTGAAGGATGTAATTTTTAAAACAGACAGATTATCGGTTCACTGGATTCATTTATTTAAAGTACAAAGATTCTGTAAAACACAAAAAGCTTGAATTAGGTAATGTTGGGTATTTTTACCTGAATTGAGTCACCAGCTCAGCTCTATTTACCTCTCAATGATGAATCAGTTTGAGTCATTTACTTGCTGCTAATTGTCAGTATGAACTCAACTGACCCAGATCAAGTCACAACCACTGTGCATAGTACAACTTAGAGATGCACGATATATATCAGGCTGACAAATTATCTGCCCGATAATTGTTATGTACTGTTCCGATAATGAAATTATAGCAGATAAATAGAGTAGATCATATGAAACTTAATGGCTTTTATCTAACCATAAAGGAAGGAATCTCTGTACGTCTTTTATTAATGTGCGGACGGGCTCTGAGTTCATCCACGTCTGCATAAATCATCCACCTGACACCCACCCAATGTATTATTTTGTCCACCTCTACCCGTGCCTGGAGGCTATGTCACCCTTTAAATGGTGTCGAGCAGTGCAACTTCTTTATTTTATGTTGTATTGATGGATGAGTGTTTTCTTTAACACTGTAATGATTAGAGAAGCTGCTTTCAGTTTCATTTCATTGTGGGACATTTAAGCAGCAACACTAAAAACTGTAGTTATAAACTTCACAGGACAGAGGAAACTCTCAAATAAAGAAGTTAGGCTGCTCTCTCTTGCGTAAAAGTGCACCTCCTTTCCCACCGCAACACATCCGCTATTAATAAGAGTATTAAATTTAATTTTATATGACCCGACCAGCCGATTAACCACAGTGTCTGCGGTTGTAACTGCAGTCCACACATCACTAATGTTTGTATGTATATAATTCACACATCTCAGAAACCGCTCATCTGATCTACTTCACACTTTGTGGGCGCGTTGCTTGGGACCCAAGGAAGCGTTGTGTCAGATTTGGTGCAATTTTCACCCACATGTTCAAATTTTATTTTGATTGAACAGGCAAACAGCGCTCTGTGCAGCAGAGGAACATCTTGACGTCACTGATTACAGCAACAGTGTGTTGCAAAGATGGCTATGCATGATTTCCCAGGAGAACAAGCTGCAGCTAAAAAACATTTCTCACAATCATTTAAAATGTCTAAATATTTAGAGACCTAAGTTCTGCAAATTGCATCACAGCAGAGCAACACTTGACGTGAAGCACCGGAGCGCTTTGTCAAGCCGACAGCGGCGGCAAAGACATCACCGACCTGTTTACTTTTTGTCAGCACCCAGGTGTGATATATTAAGATCTTTAACACGGGATCATGTTAGCTGTTAGCTGTCATGTTGATTGATTTTCAAAATGTGTCTTCATCGCCCCAGTGTTAAAAGTATTTTTGCAGTGCTGCTGTTGCAGGAACATAACGTCAGCCGTTAGATGCGGGTAATTATCAGTTACCGGTATCAGCTGAAAAAGATCCGTGTCGTGCATGCATTCTTAGATTTATCTGATGCTAAATGCTTACCACTAATGCTCTTCACTGTATACAGACCACACATTACAACTGATGACCTGATTATGTAAATGATGTCGGCGTGATGACTAATCCAGACCGAGCTGGACCTGGTCTGGGTCAGCTGGTGTTGAGAGCTGGCAGATAAAATCATACAGTGTGTGATACTATTAACCCTGCATTTCAAATCACATATTTTTCCTGTTTAGTTTTTTGTTTGTTATGCAGGTTCCCTTACTAAGTATGTGCTGTTGCGTGCAGTCTGAATACAAGTGGGACACTACTTCCTCAAAACGTTGCACCTTGAACTTTGACCCGCTTGCTCATGCATCCATCACAAAGGATTATGGGTCAGAATAGCCAGAAAAGCATGCTGGCTTGCATACTGCAAAGTGCGACCAGATGCAGTAGGACATCCTGGTATTTCTGGCATACAGTGTTTGACTCGGGACATAGTAGAAGTTTTCAAATCCAGTCCCTGCCAGCCATTCTCATAAAGTTTCCTCAAAGAAAACATGACATTACCTTTGTGTCAGCTGAGGGAGACAAACCAGTAAACAAACCGCTTCACTTAACGTCACTTAAAGTTCACTCACCTCTCCCATTTCCCTTTGTCGGCTCTGCAGTCCTACACGCCTCTCCCTCCAGGATCCCACCCAAACTCTGCACTTTGTTTCTTCCTTTTTTGGTCTGAGTGCAATTTGTACCTAATACTGTATAAACAGTGTAAGCTGCTGGTTAGCATCCATGTTTGTTTTGGTACAAGAACATGCAATCATTAGCATCTTTGCAGGATTTGTCGGGTCGTCTGCTGCCAGAATTCCCATGTTTACTGGCCAGTCGTTCAGTGTTTTTCCTAATATATTTACTGTCTGCAGGTTTATGCTCCTCAAAGACTAAAACATCTGTGCAAACGTGGAATTTGTGGCTATTCCTGTCTTAGCACGTTTCAGATATTCTTAAGGTTTCTTTTCTTTCATCTTGTTTTTCTTTCGCACCACCAAAATAAAACAACTTGAACGCCGTCTGTCAGTTGCTTGCAATCTACAGTTTCCAGCATGTTTGTTTACACTTTATCTCAGTGTATGAATAGTCAGAATCCCCTGACTGCTTAGTTGTCAATTAAACACACACACACACACCAGTCCACCCACTCAGACAGCCTGGATGTCTCCAAAGACCTTTTTGTCTCCCTTTTAATAACAAAAATATTAACAATAAATTTGAAATGTCTGTTCGACTGCTGTCCTGAACGTCTGTGAGCAAAAGTGCAATCTTAAAATAAGCACTCAGCCATTAGACGATCATGGAAGTATGATCGCCGTTTAGACTTCTCACTCCTATTGCCTTTATTTCAAAATAAGAGTGCACCATCTAAGATGGCTAGACCATCCAAGTTTAACATAGAAGTCCTGTAGCTGCTTTTCTTTTAAGAACCAGTATAGCTGGATAAGGGTTTACAGACTCATGTCAGTCAGGATTAGTTTAGAAGAACAGAGCCCAAGTGGTTTTCCATTAAGTGTCAAAGTAGGGCTTGACAGCGTATGTTGTCGAGCTGACAGAACAGACTCAACTTTCTCAAGTGTCTTTTACAGGAATTCTTAAAAAATGTTTCAATTGTGTTTTGTTGGAGCAGCTAAAGAGCCAAATATTTTACCTCAGAGCTGGTACAGACTGAGTATTGGACTTCCATCCGGTGGACACAAACTCGAAAACAAAGCTCAAAATTAGATCTGTGACAATAATCGCATTACTGCGGTCATGTAACACCTGCAGTGGGGTTGATCTCATGACCATCATCACCGAAAACGTTACTTTGAAGGGTCAGTCACATGTTGTCCTGTTGCGCAGTGCATTTGAGATCACCACAAGGATGATTAATACATCTGTGGAACAGTGCTGTCACACATGATGAACAAGGAACACAGCCTCTGACTGGTCGACAGACTTGACCCTAAGGCAGCATGGGAGTGCTAGTGGATGGCTAACATGCTAACAACAACTGTTTTCTAGACCAAAATGTATAAATGATCACAGAATACATTCAGTGTTGGGTTTATCATTATGGATTTATTTTAATATATGTGAGTCAACAAACCAACGGCACAGGAGCCAATGTTGTAGGTACAAATGTAAGATGGTTGTTAGTCTGTCCTGCTCGGCTTACTGTGCAGCAAACCCCGTTTAACTTTTACAGCAGTTGGGAAACAACAGACAAAACTTCTCTTGATCTTGAGAAGCTGCAGCGTTTGTTAACTGACACGTGCAGGGCAGGGTGATGTTTAAAAACCACACCAGCACCAATACCACTATCTTCAAAGTCAAACTGAAGCTAATAGAGAACTCATGGTGACTGGCTGTGAGGAAAACCTTATAAATAGTCTTTTTTTCTACAGTAGATCTGGGTGGAGAACGGATTGAATGCAGGTATCGTTTGAGTGGAAAACTTTTGAAACTACTTGGTTATTATTGCAAGTATAAATAACTTTAAATTAGCTTCTTTTTCAGTGTTACGTTTTTGTTGCAGTTTGTTAAGAAGCAGAAGATACAAGCTCCTGTTCAGGGCTGCTTGTCCGGGGCAAGTAAAATGCCATGTTGGGCTGTTAGCCCAACTTACCCGACTCGGCACGTGGTTAAAAAAAAAGAAAAAAAAAAAAGAATTAAACTTTTTTGATAATCGAGTCATTGTGAAAGTAAGTTTTCATGCAAAAATGGCAGAAAATGCATTTTTTCAGGCCCTCAAATATGGAAATTTCCCACTTTGTAAATTATTATATTCAGCTCGATATCTTTGGGTTTTAGTCTGAGAAAATGAGACATTTAAAGACATCACCTTGGACTATTTTCTGACATTTTATAGGCATTGCAGC
>JAJHUR010131175.1:0-12391 GCA_027495735.1 Lutjanus campechanus | reverse complement strand
AGAGATTTTTTTAAGTTTTTTTTTTTTTTTTTTTTTTTGATAAATGCTCATAAATAACACACTTTGTACAGGTGCAAGTGGGGAAAAAACAAAAACAAATGTTGAACCCTGCTTTTAAATGACCTGAATTGGTTGTTTTAATGTTCATGTTTGATTTTATTTAACTGATGGGAGTTTGTTGCCATTTTGCCAACAGTTTAACAGTCTTTCTTTTCCACCAAGTGCAAGATATCGTTCCCTGAATTCAGAATTAACAAAACAGTGTTTCTGACTCAGTTGCTCGTAGTTATGGTCTGAACCATAGTTTCTCAAAGTGCAGAAACATTTTGTGCGGCCCCTGAACGTAACATGAAATGCATGCTTTATATTTTAATCATCCGTGGTCCATTTCAATAGCCCACATTTAACACAGTACTCAGCAGCTGCTGAATTTGGTGCTCAAGGAATTTAATGTTAAGCGCCCTCAGTCATATGCTGGCTCCCGAAATTGGCACTCAGTCATCAGATTTAGAGAAGCTCTTATCTAAACGGTGTGACTTGAACGCGGAATTATCCAGCGTCTTCCGAGAGCTGTTCAGTGGCAGGCTGTAATCTCCGCGGTTCCGTTTATTCAGGCTTGTTGAGGCTTGAACGTCTGTGGTTTGTGGTCTGGTGATCATCCAAGATGGAGGGATCTTCCTGATGCTCCTGTTGATGTGAAACTGTCGGCCCGCTGTCATCCTGGCAGCTCATCGCGCGGATCTTTTTTGGATCGGCTCTGATTTGTTGCTATCGCTGTCAGTCGGACAAAACGGGGCGGCGTGTGTAGACTCGACTGTAGGGCTCAGCCTGGTTGCTAGGCAACAGAGCAAAGACCTCCTCGGCAGGTCACTAGGCCTGTCTTTCAGTGGTGTGTACTTGTGTGCGTGCGTGCGTATGTGTGTGCGCGCGTATACGTGCACAGGTGTGTGTGTGTGTTTGTGTGTGTGAGTGACAGAGCAGATTTCTGAACAAAAAGCTCAGAAGTGTGACTGCAGCATCCTTCACTGTGTTTTCTGTTGCTCCAGTTCTCTGTTTCTGTCTCTCTGACACACTGCAAACACACAAATGAATTCTCCACCCCCTCACATTGCCTCAAACCCAGCTGTGCCCCCATCCCTTCCTGCCCACACACACACACACACACACACACACACACACACACACGTCTATCCGTTTCTCTCCGTTTGACTTAATTTCGTCTTCATTCTTTCTTTTCCTCTCGCCGTCTTCTTCTTTTTTCTCTTGCATTTCCCTTTTTTTTTTCGGTCTCTGTCCTCACAGTGTGTCTGTTCATTTGCATTGTGCAGCGTTACAGATGGACAGAGTTCAGCCATGTTAGGGCTGCACAGCTAATCGAAATATTAGCTTGTTGAAATTGCAGATCGCCGAAGCTGCAATTTTTTAAAAATGAAAATGTGTAACAAAACAGCTTTATAATGAAGTACTGTGGTGCTGCAGAGATGCACTGGGCTGTAAATCTTCTCCTCCAGATGTAAGAAAACGTGTTGTTTGGTTCAGGCCAGAGCTGCAACGATTATCGACCAATTGGTTAAAGTCATTTTTTAAGGAAAAACAGTCAAAATTCTGATTCCAGCTTCTAAATATGAATATTTTTGTGTTTCTTTACTCCTTTGTGACAGTAAACTGAATATCTTTTGGGTGGGTTGTTGGCAAAACAAGACATTTGAGGACGTCATTCTGCACTCTGGGAAACACTGATCAATGTTTCTCACTGTCATCAGCATTTTCAACTAGAGCCGGACAGATACTGGATTTTTAGAATACTGATATTACTGAGTAAAATACATTCTGATATCAATATATTTATACACACGTAAGCACTTTTTTTGCAGTGATCCTTCAAATGTGATTATCAACCACTTGTGACAAACCTATGTAATGGATGCAGGATGTTTTACAGTTTAATAATAACAAACTTTATTGTCCAAAATGATATGTAAACTTTCACCGGCAATTTTAAGAGTTCTAAATAAGTAGACATAAAAAAAACAAAAAACACTGGATTAGTTATTTGGCATGTGAAATGTCAGAAAATTGTTAAATGTTGAAATGAATTTTGGCAAAAATGTATTTGCCAAAGCCCAAGATGACATCCTCAAATGTCTTGTTTTGCTCACAAACCCAAAGATATCCAGAGAATTTTTACTTAAAAAAAAATAAAAAATACTCAAACCGAATAAGCAATTAAAAAAATAGTTGGCAATGATTTTAATAATCGATTGACAGTTGATTCATGGATTAATAATTGCAGCTCTGCTGTCCTTTAATTGATTAAAATGAGGAAACTGAGGTCGATCTTCAGCATCTGGTATCACTTGACTTGTGACTTGCTTGACCTGAGCAATGACTTGACGTGCTTGATCTTGGGACCTGCTTGAGACTTGAAGGTGTAGACTTGAGACTTGCTTGTGACTTGCACAGACGTGTCTTACTTCCACCTCTGGTCAGAACATTGCATACTTCAGACTTTGGTGCCGGATGCACGGAGAAGCAGACTAAAACCAAATATATCTACGTTTTATGACATTTGATAAAGAAATGGCTCTTAAACACTAAAAACACACACTTCATTGTTAAATGCACATTTTTAAAACTATGTGCAACACTACTTTTAAATATCAGGAGCTACATTATGTTCATTTTCATGTGCAGTATTCAATATCATGGCCTATATGTTCCATATTATTTTATTCTATTATGGTTAATGTCATGTTTTAACACACTGTGCAATATTACTTTCACAATCACTACTTTTCATTATTATCATGTACAATCATGTGCTATCTTTACATTCATTATCTGGTGCAATATAGAGTAGACTAGAAGTAAATGATTTATTTTCTATTCAGCTTACTTTTGTACTCATCTTACTTCAGTTGTTATTCTATTAGGCACTGTTTCTTTGAATTTCCTCCCTATACATTATACACTCATCTGATGCTCTATTGTTGTTGTTATGTTACTGTAATTTTGGAGCAATCTGGCACAAGAATTTCCTTCGGGATTAATTATCTTGTCTTATCTTCAGAGAATAGTATACGGACTTATTTTTCCAAACGTGCGCATTAGTTTACTTGCTGTTGGTCTCCAAATAGCATGACTGACACTGCATCTCAGCTTCAACAGAGCCGGCATAAAACGGCTTATTATGTAATGTGTCTTCCTTATTTATTTTTTTTTGAAGTTTCTGTGATGTGACCCACCCTCTCTCCTGCACAAATAAACACACACACACACACAAACAAACATAAGCGCTCTGTTGGTTAACTGCTAGAAACCCATGGAAAGTGCAGCCGGTTGCCACGGTGCCTCATGAAAATGTAACAAGAATGTGAATAATTAAGATTAAACCAGAGCTTAATGTCACCCTCTGTGCGTGTGTGCATGTGTGTGTGTGTGTGGCTGGTTCTCTTTTAATTTGAAGCGGCTGTGTGTTGCAGCATGCGTGTTAATATTTTCATAATCATGTAGGTCAGTTTGGTGGAAATGTGAAACCCCACTGATGTCTTCATTCAGTTTTCAGATGATTCTGCAGCGTCACTGTACGGTGGAAGTGGTTTTTAAGCACTGCACTAGATTTTTATTTAAAAATACACCGATGATCTGAGGCTGGACCACAAAGCCCGTCTACAGTAGACGTGACTGATCTGCCCTATTTTTTTTTTTTAAATCTAAATGGAGTTCTGCTGTCGGTCATGTTCGCGACTTCATCTGTAAGAAGCGACTGATCAAAATTTAAAGGCATGGATTGTACTTTATCTCCATGTGACCCACAGTGAGAGAAAATCATGGATGTCTTGTGACTCCGTGTGCAGTTTTAAAGGTAGAGGCCTACTGACTGACTGACTGACTGAGTTCCCACGGGTGCTGGAAATCCTAGAAAATGCTTGAATTTTAATATGGTGTTTCCAAGGTTTAAAAAGTGGTTGGAATTTTCATTAAAGTGCTTAAAACTGCTTGAAAGTGCGATTACGTTACGTTCATGATCCACAACAGTCTGACTGAATAGTGTTTGTTTTTTATCAGCTCAGCCAGATGATGCCAAGTCTATTTAGAGGCAGGTGAAACATTTCAAAATGTGAAATTTTGCTATATTTTCCTTTAATCTGTCACCCTACAGCTCTCACGAACCATTAGTTTGGTTGTTTATAGGACTATATAACATCTGATTTAATGTGATGAAGAAGTGAAATAATCATTCTGAGCATGTGTATATAAATGTATAATTTACCACAGCTGTAAGGTGCTGGAAAAGCTTGAAAATGTACCTTGAAAATGCTTGAAAAGTGCTTGAGTTTGACTTTGGAAAAGGTTTGAGAACCCTTGACTGAACTCTGCTCAAAGATACTCTGCAAACATGTTTTTTTTTTTCCGCCACTGATGATTTAATACTCTGAACTGATTAGTAGTGCCCACATTTTTACTAAGGCTGCAGACAGCAGTAATTCACACTATTTGCAGATTTCCTCTCTCTAGAACATATTAAAAATTTTCCATCACAATTTCCAAAAACCTGAGCTGACATACTCCACTAACTTGTCTGAAATTCAAAGGGATTCAGTTTGCTTTTCACAGAAGACTAGAAACAAAAGTAAAATATTCACAGTCTTTACCAATCAGGACTCTGCTGTATAACACTGGCACAACCGTTGAATTGTGACACCCAAACAAGTAATTGTCTGAAAGATCCAAAGGTCCAAAACCCCAAAATATTTAGCTTTCAAACTCATAAAACAGGAAAAACACCAAAACCTTACAATGAGGAAACTGGAACAAGGAAATGTTTGGTATTTTTAATTGAAAAATGACTTAAATATAGTTTCTGATTGAATCATTTTCTGACAGATTGTTTCAGTTGTACTTTTTACACAAGTATTTCCAAAATCCCCACATTTACATGTAATTTGGGACAGTTTCTGCTGTTGCACAACCAAATAGGAAGTGAGTGAGACATCTGATAATATAGTAAATATGTAGTTAATTATCTGATGTACATGATTCAAAAGTTGCAAAGTAGTTCCCACTTTTCATCACCTCTGCCAAGGAGGTTATGTCTTTGGCATCGTTCTAGAGCTGCAACAATTAATCGATTATGAATTACTGAAGTGATCAACTATGTTGATAATCAAGTATTTCAGCTTCTTAAATGTGAACATGTTCTAGTTTCTTTACTCCTTCCTGACAATAAACTGAACATCTTTTGGTTGTGGGCAAAAAAGACATTTGAGGACGTCATATTCTGACATTTTGTAGATCAAACAGTTTGAGAAAATAATCAACAGATTAACTGACAATGAAAATAACAGTCAGTTTCAGCCCCACGTTGTTTGTTTGTTTGTCTATTTGTCAGCAGGATTACGGAAAATCTGCTGGAATGATTTTCATGAAACCTGGTGTAGCAGGAGCCAAGGAAGAATCACAGATACATGAATTGATTTTCACTTGCGTTAATATTGCGAGATAAGGCATTTGGCTTTGGCTTTGTTTGTCTTTTTAATATTATTATTGCTGATGCCTTTTAATCTACATTATACCTGTAATTATGAGAAATGATCTCAAACCTTTTATGTGAGTAAAACCGAAACTACTTGATTAATTGATCCACAGGGAAAGGCAACAATTTTTATTTTCATTGTTGATTAATCTGTTGATTATTTTCTCAGTTGATTGACTAATTTTGCCCATAAAATGTCTGAAAATGGTTAAAGAATATTAACCAGTTGTTGCAAAACCCAAGATGATGAACTCAACTGTCTTGTTTTGTCTGCAACCCAAAGATATTCAGTTTACTGTCATGAAGGAGTAAAGAATCAAGAAAATATTCACATTTAAGAAGCAGAATCAGAGAGATTTGTCAGTTAATTGATTATCAGAATAGTTTGATAATGAATTTATAATTGATAAGCCAAACTGTTGCAGCTCTAGATTTTAGATTTTATTAAAGATTTCTTTTTTTAGTTTTCTGTACCAACACACTGAATCTCTTTGGGTTTTGGACTGTTGGTTGAACAAAACAACAACATATTCGAGTTTGTCAACATCATCTTCAGACATTTTTCAGCCTCTCCAGACTGAATTAGACGAGCTTTTCCATCTCTCCCACGCAGCTCCCGTTCACATTTTCTTACCTAATAGCAGACAGCAGCAGTCTGCAGGTTCTCAGTAGTCAAAAGTCAAATTATTAGGCCATTTTTAAAAAAGCACATGAACATGGGAAATGTCTGTATATAACCGTGCATTTTTTTCCCCCCCTGTTGTTAAAAAAAAAAAAAGCACCAGGGGATTTTCTTCTCACAATTTTGTGGCCACATCATGTGATTTCTGTCATTGTGAAACTCCTGGAAACCGCACATGGCTGTGAGTTTATCTCCACTTGATAAGAAAGTCAACATTTCAGCCCATCAAACCAAACTTCAGTCATTTTTCTTTTATACATTTATTGAGGAAGGATTTGGTTTGTGAAACTGTGTAACCAGCCAACTCTTATCACACAGTTCATTGTGCTTCAGCGTAGAAACGGTTAAACTCAAGACTCCCTGATCTGAGTGATTTGATTTGAGAGCCATTTTATAAACATTACATCAAATTACATGGATTCAGTTAGACCAGACATCCGTCTTCAGAGGATTTTTAATGTCAGTTTCCCTGCTTCTGACAGACTTAAAGGAGCAATGCTGCATGTCCAAAAATGAGGACAGCAGTCCACATAGAGAGTTGGACCCACAGACTGTATATTAAATAGGTTGCACTTCTATTTAGTGTACAGTCTATTGTTGAAGCAAGTTGTTTCTTCCCACCCCCTCCACCTCAGACTCGGGGAAGCTCAGGCAGGCGGCAGGAGCAAAAGACAGGGGCAACATTATAATTTGACAACAACAAGTGAGGATGAGTCCTACACTGTAAGTTCGTCAGCTGTTTATAACTGTCAGTCGTCCGTCGGTGTAAAGTTCAGCCTGTTATCCTGAACATAAACATCTGCTCCTTCTAAAAGATCAATAATGATTTGTTACGACTCATAAACAGATGGTAACTCGAACATTCAGCATTGATTTTAACTCGGCATGTTCCCCTAATCCCCGATGACATATCATGGTCATACTATGATTTATTACAGTAAATATATTACAGATTTCTCCTTTAAGACGGTTTTTAACTGAACAAAACTAAACTTCATCCTGTTTGTTCTCCAAAAACCTGACTGTCCGTTGTTTGTGTGTGTGTGTGTGTGTGTGTTTCTATCTTCACCACCAGTGAGTGAGCCTCAATCCAAACATCTTAAGCTTCATTTTTCTGTCTGTTTACTTTTCTTCTAAAAGGGTTTTCTCATTAAAAAAAGGGGGGGGACTCGGGATCAGACACCATGTGTTATATTAGTCTGAAAATGTGCAGGATATTTATTTCACCACACTGAACACAGTCCAGTCACCAGGTGTAGCGCCTGCTGCCATTTGGAGCTGCCTCAGTGGGAAGTTTCCTGTGGCAGCTTTAATGTTTATGTGATTAATGTGATTAGGAGAGATCCCACCATGCGGTGGTTAAATATAAAATCATCTAAACTGATGTCGACAGCAAGGAAAGAGCAAATGGGAGCTGCTGAAATATGAGTAGCCTATTGTGCAATGACTAATGCCACATAATTGACATATTGATTCATCTCTTTGTTGGTGCTGTGTGTCTCCTTATTTGGCATTGCACGGAAGTCAGAGTTTGACATTCACTTTTTTTCTCCTCTTTCCCTCCACAGTGTGCTGTTTTGTGGTCCATAAGCGCTGTCATGAGTTTGTCACCTTCTCCTGTCCGGGGGCCGACAAGGGACCCGCCTCCGATGTAAGTAAAGAAAATGTGCAGCCGCACGCATACGTCCGAGGGGGCGTGTCGCAAAGCATGATTAGAGGGTTAGCGAGGTATGTTGAGTCTGAAACCAGAGTTTTCAATGTCACAGAGGTGGCTCTCTTTCAATTTTGCCAGATCGCCATGGTAACACAGTCCGGAGCAGGTGATGCTCAGAGTTTCAAATGAAATTGGCTGTTAAAAAAAAGAAAGAAAAAAAAGCCACTCTACATTTATTCGTTGTATATGTTAAGGTAACAAGAAAAGAACTTTTTTGAATGAGGTGATCAGTATGATTGATAAAATAATGTCTGTTAAAGTGTCCTCAGAACCAGGGTTATTATTTTGGGGCTGCATCCTCCTGATCTTGTTTGGAGAAAGAAAGAATGGTAATTTATCAGAATCAGCATACTGCAAGAAAAATGCTTGATAGGACTTAACTGGGGAAAAAAACAGAAAGACCTACAGTATTATGGGGGCCTGCATGTATACATATACACTCAGAGATACATCGAATTTGCAGAAAATGATTTGGGGACCTTTCATAAATTTTGTGGACCATCGTGTGCTGACACTGCGAGATCACGTAGATGATCTATGACAGAGCATGAAGTTTGTCTAAGCTTTTGAAATACCCTTGCATTCATTGTAGGCACTTCTTTGTTTGTTTGTTTTCTTTTCTTTTTTCTGTGATCTGAGCACAAATGCTGTTTAAAGTGATAACAGTGTCACACACTGCTGAAGGCCGGATAGCCGAAAACGTTTTGTGTGATTTTTCCAGCAGACGTGATCAAGTAAAAGGCTTGTTGGACGACATTAGTCCGGAATGTGACCCCTCTTTTCTTTTCTATAAATCGGGAGTAACTGTTGAAACATACGGTGTCCGATTTCCACCGAGAAGTAAACAGAAGCGGCGTCTTATTTCTGGCCGATGACTGTGGATTTTGTCGTCTAAAATGATGACTCTCACCAGCAGATTTCATTAGAGTAGCTGGCTAATGTGAGCTAATGCTTAAACCCCTGGAGTCAGCTGAGTAGTTTATATCACTCATGTTGTCAGGAACAACAGTATGTTCATTGCTTCCACATAAGATGCATACAGGAAGTGCACAACATCAACAACAGTTTAACCTTTTCTAAAACCCTCCTTTCTATAAACTCTCTCTGTCTCCTCTCTGACAATTATTAGTTCATTTTGTATATTACAATTGCTCTTAAATAAAGCAAAGTACTTTAATGCAAAGAATGCATAATATCTCTCATCCAATTACTCAAATAAGCTCCAGAATAATCAATAGAAGACTTAATTACTAAAATAATTGATAGCTGCAGCCCTACTTCAGTGAGGCGTGAATGAGGTTGTCACATGAGCGTAATGCTGACGTGACATTTTGCGATCTAGAAAAGGGGTTAGACATAAAGTCACTTCTTGAGTATCACACTTTTACCCAGCCAGTGCCAGCATTTTTGACAAAATTCACTGATTTTTCAACCTCCACAGATTATTCAGGTTTATGAGAAAGAACAGATCTGATAGTTTCAGGCATAAAAAACATTTTGCTCTAGTTTCATTCATTGTTTTTTTTTAAAATAAGCACTTGAATGTTCCACTTCCACTTTTCAGACAAAAAAACCTGAGACAACAGCGGTTTTGTGAAGGAGATTTTTTAAAGCAGAATATTGACTTCGCCCCCCGCAGCTGAAACACTCTGAGAGTCCCGGGAGCTGGAGCGCTCTCTGCCCCGGCTGCGGTGTGAGCAGCCTTCCTCTGCGGGTTGTGGTGCTTTCTGTCCCGTATATCTGCAGCTTAGCACCAATATTTCTTTGCTACATAACATCATCATCATCTTCTTCTTCTGCTGAATTCCAGCGGTTCTCTTGTTCTTCGAATGACAAATTTTTGTCAGATGATCCGTCACAGCGTCTCCTACCGACTGTCAGTGAAAACAGCAATCGATGGAAAATCTGATCATTGGTGGGGAAAGAGTTTAATGTGTAGAATTTAAAAATTTAAGAGCTGCAAGAGGACTACTAGACCCTCATCAGGCGGTCGTTTGCCTGATGATGCAAATAAATGTTATATTGCAAGTTAGTCAGTGTGCCTGAGACCTTTTGCATTTCTCTCATGCACCTGTCTCATCTTATAGATGTGCAAAGTGTTCCTTTCAGAGTTTAAGAGCTCTAATCTTTTCACGTTAGAAATAAACAGGAGGCACAGAGAGCGCATTAAATCGACTATTAATGTCCTGACAACATTCCTCTGTTGCCTTATTTCTAACAACAGCACATAGGTGGCTCTCCATTTTACCAACCTGCTCCTCTTGACTGAAGTAGGCGGCACGCGATTGGTCCATTTTGTGCAGATGAAGAGTCAAATGACTCCAAACTCCCCTTTTTTATGTAAATGCACAGTAGAGCTGAACGATTCTGAAGAAATGTCTCATTTCAGTTATTTTGACTGATACTGCAATTGCGATATGACTTACGATATTAGAGGGAAGGATCATTTTTACATCATTATTCTCATTTTCATTGAAAAAACACATTAAAATGATTACAGTGTGTTATGTTTTTTCAGGGATCTGTACTAAACAAAGATGTTTTCTGTGTTGGCCAGGACACCTCTGCAGCAGCACAATATTTAATTTAAAATAGTATTCTGACACAGATTTCGCTGATTTGAAAACTGCAGTAGACCATATTGCGATTTTGATTAAATGATGATTAATTGCTCAGCCCTAATGCACACAGAGCCTGAAGAAGAAAGCCTGAATTAACAAAGAAAGCTGACAAACACTGTTGTGATACCTGTTGTTGTCTCTGACTGGGAATTTAAGTTTTTATGAACCAGATCATCCAAAGAAAGCCTGGCTGTGTTGAGCTTGTTTCTCAGCGCAGCCCCCTGAAAAACATCTACACAGTTTGTAGTATATAATCCTTCTCTATTTATTCAGTTAATTAGCTTAATTAAACTTTAAAAATGGGAAATCAGTTCGCTGCACTCATCTGATTCAGTTAAATATTTATTATGAACATGGTTAGTTATTGTTTTGCTTGTTTAGCGTGGTCAGCACTGGCTGCTGGTGTTGGTGTACTTCGATGTAGTTCCTGTATTTGTTACACACACACACACACACACACACACACGCTCTGATGTAACCTCTTGTCCTCTCTCCTGCTGAGCTGTCAGCCTCAAATCACACAGAGACATGTCAGTAAAGAGAGAATGTGCTGCCTGGCTGCCTCAGGTTAATGAGCCAGTATCTCTCATTCACCTACACACACACGCACACACACACACACACACCGAATGTGTGAGTCAGCACAGATTTTGAAGTCATATGACCGATGTTTATTAATCTCTTAACTCCTCTGTCTTTCTTTGTTTTTGTTATGTCATCAAAACTGTTTTGTTGTTTCCGATTTTTGAGCATCCTCCAAACTCTTAATCAGTGCTGCCTGTTCTCTCTGTCGATATGTTTACTATCGTTCTGTCATAATGGAGGCGATATTTAAAGGATCCATCCTCTCAAATCGGAGAAAATGATAGATCACGATCACCTCCATTGTACTGGATGATAGTGATGCACGGCGCGGTGTTTGAACTGCAGCTGAACTGCAGTTTTAAATCTTTTAATGGACTCTGAGCACCACAGATGGACTCCACTGAAACCACCTGGATTATTTAAATATTAAAATCATTTGTCTTCTCTCTCTCTCTCCTCTCTGCAGGATCCTCGTAGTAAACACAAGTTTAAGGTCCACACTTACTCCAGCCCGACCTTCTGTGACCACTGCGGCTCCCTCCTCTACGGGCTCATACACCAGGGAATGAAATGTGACCGTACGTACGCAAATATCGTGTGATCCCAGTGTAAAGCTTGTGCTTTGGAGGTTATAAGCACCTTCTGCATACTGCCCATTAGAGCTGCAAACATCAGTGAATCAAAAGAAATTTATTGCAAACTATTTTGATAATTGTTTAATAATTTCTGTTATTTTTCAAGCAGAAATATCAAACATTTGCTGATTTCAGCATCTTAAACATGAGTGTTTTCTGCTTTTCTTTGCCATTCATGACAGTAAATGAAGAGTCTTTGGGTTTTGGACTGTTGGTTAAACAAAAGAAGCAAATTTGAAGATGTCACTTTGAGCTTTTTTCACACTTTTTTGACATTTGACAGCCTAAATTATCAATCGATTAATGAAAATAATGGTTAGTTGCAGCCCTGATGCCCGTTATTTTGTTTTCTCCATTTCTGGTTTTGTCTTTAAACTTGGCGCCGACAGTTAACTCAAGTAAAAAGTCTCAGTCCCGTTTTGGAGCAGCTGCACTTGATATTTTTATAAAAACAAAATATCAAATGACAGCGTGAAAATCATATGACAATGTGAAAGGGGAGGTTCGCAGTGATGAAACTACAGAGAGCAATCAACTGAATCTGCAGCTTCTCTCAGTTATTAAGTGTTTTTTACAGAGTTTCAGCTCATTGTTCAGCTCCTCAGCTGCAACTTTACT
>JAJHUR010131173.1:0-40564 GCA_027495735.1 Lutjanus campechanus | reverse complement strand
TGGGCCGGAGAATCGGAGCAGCAGGAGTGGTATTGCGTTGACTTTACCACAGTGTTGTGATGAAGAGAGAGCTGAGCCTGAAGGCGAAGCTCTCGATCTACCAGGTCAATCTTTGATCCTGTTCTCCCTTGTGGTCATGAAGGGTGGGTCAAGACCAAAAGAACGAGATCGCAGATACAAGCGGCCGAAATGGGTTTGGAGAGTGGCTGGCATCTCCCTTAGGGATAGGGTGAGAATCTCAGTCAGAGTAGAACACCTGCCCCTTTGCGTAGAAAGTGTTCCAGGCAGGTCCTCCTGGGAGGAGGCCGCGGGGCAGAGCGAGGATTAGGTGGAGGGATCATATCTCCACCCTGGCCTGGGATTGCCTTGGGATCCTCCAGTCAGAGCTGTTTAATGTGGGCAGGGAAAGGGAAGTCAGGGGTCCCCTGCTGGAACTGTTACCTCCGCGACCCGCCTTTGGATCAGAGGTTGAAAATGGATGGATTGAATGGCATCTAGAAGTCTAGTCTTTGGGTTTGACTATTTCTTTTGCACTTAGAATGCAATTTTTTTGAGGTGCTCTTACGACAGGGACTGTCATGTACTCAAAAATCCCAAAAAACTCCAAGGCACTCTCTTTTAAAAACAATTAAAATGCCCCTATTTTCACAGCATGGTCATGTTAGAAGTCTTAAGTCTTAAGGCTTTAAAAGAGAGTGCCTTGGAGTTTTGGGGGATTTTCAAGTAAAAATGTGGGTTTTCATATTTCATCAACTAAAATGTGTATCATAGCCTGCGTCTCTGGCTTGGCGCCTTTTCCTCTAAATTTTGCTGGTGGTTAGTCTCAAACCTCCATAGATTAGTTATAGATGCCAAATCTAAAAAATGAGAAGCCTCCAAGGAAAATATAAAAGTAAGTTGTGGATTTTTCTTTCTTCTTTTGACCTCTGGTTAAGTTCCTGAACTCTTTTACTACGAAGTCACGCTGTTGGAACATGCGTACAATGTGTCTTTGGCATTGTCTCACTAAAATAAGAAGGGATGGCATCATATGTCGTTCCAAACCCCATATGTACCTTTCAGCATCAATGGCGCCTCCGCAGATGTTTTACCCATGATTCCACGGGCATGAACACACCCCCATACCATCACAGATGCTTGATTTTCCTTGAGCCCAGAGGACCACGATTTGTAAAAACAATCTGATGTTCTCTGATTTTGTGCTTTTATGTCACATTTGACATACTTTCTCTACATTTTTTTCCACCCGTTTCACAGGTATTACGAGCAGGACCTGGCCTTGGCGAAGGACCTCCAAGACAAATTAGCCCAGGCAAAAGCCTACTGCAACCTTGGTCTGGCCCACAAAGCGTTGGGGGAGTACAACAAAGCCGAGGAGTGTCAGAGATACCTGCTGTCTATAGCTCAGGCCCTGGATAACACACAGGTCTCCTGCCACTAACGTGATCACTCGATTAACTCTAAAGACTGGTGCTTTCACACAGGAGCTGGTTGTTAATCAGAGTCTGTGTGGTTCTGTTTGTCTGCAGGCAGTCTTCAGGGCCTTTGGGAACCTGGGGGATGTGTGTGTGAGTCGGGGAGATCTTCCAGGAGCTGTGAGGTTCTACCAGCAGCAGTTAAGTTTGTCTCAGCAGGTCAACGACCAGAAGATGGAGGCTGACGCGTACTCAGCACTCGGATCAGCTCACAGGTGATAAAAAGATCTTCAACTCTGTGGTTCCTCTGCACTCTAGAACTATGAAGGTTCTTCTGTCCCCATAGGAGAACAATTTTTGTTCTTGGTAGAACCTTTTATAAAGATTCCACCTGGAACGCTTTCGGAGAGTTCTACTAAAACCCAACATAAAGGGTTATTCCTAGAACCATCTATGAAAAGACCATCAGCTCTCATAGGGGGTATGAGAGGTTCTACAGAGAACCCTTCTATGGTGCAATGGTTCCACCCAGAACCGTCTCTGGGGGGTCTATCCACAGCTGTTCCTTCAATGGGTGCTAACAAGGACCCACTCAGGGGGATCTATCGAGAACATTTTAATGATCCAGGGGTTTTTATCTAGAACCCACTGAGAGGGTTCCACTGAAAACCCTTTAATATTCCAAGGGTTTTATCTAGAACCAACACAGGGGGTTCTACCAAGAATCCTTTTCTATTCCAAGGGCTTCTTCTGGAACACACTCAGTGGGTTCCAAAAAGAGCCTTTTTGTATTCCAAGGCTTTAATCTAGAACCTACCAAGACGGTTCTACTGAGAACGTTTTTATATTCCAAGGGTTTTATCTAGAACCCAATCTGTGGGTTCTACCAGGAAACTTTTAACATTCCAATAATTTTATCTAGAACACACTGAAGGGGTTCTCCAAAGAACCTTTTTAGATTCCAAGGGTTTTATTTAGAAACCACCCAGGGGGTTCTGCAAAGAACCTTTAATATTCCAAGGGTTTTATTTAGGACCCACCCAGGGGGTTCTACCAAGAACACGTTACATTATGATACAAACAACCCTTGACAAAAGAGTTCTTCAAGGATTTCAACAAGCCTCTTTCTTCTGTAAAGGGTTCTTTGGATGTTACGAAGAATCCTTGACAAACCCACAAGGTTTCTTTAGAAGAATGGTTCTGGAGCCTTTTTGGAACCCTTATTTCTCAGCGTGTTCTCTCCCTGATTCTTGTTCTCTTCCCTCTCCTCGTCCCTCCTCAGGCTGCTCCGTCAGCTGGACACAGCCTTGTCCTTCCACAGTCAGGAGCTGACGGTCAGGAAGGATCTTGGCGACCGGCAGGGGGAGTGCCGCGCCCTCGGTCACCTGGCGGCGGTGCACATGGCCCTGGGAGACTACGCCACCACCTTCCAGTGTTACGAGGCCCAGCTCGGCCTGGCGCAGGGACTCAGGGACGCCCGTCTGGAGGCTCAGGTCCACGGGAACATGGGCATCACCAAGATGAACATGGGGGTGTTTGAGGAAGCTATCGGTTACTTTGAGCAGCAGCTGGCGATGCTGCAGCAGCTCAGTGGAACTGAGAGCATGCTGGACAGAGGTCGCGCTTACGGGAACCTGGCGGACTGCTACGACGCTCTGGGAGACTATGAGGAGGCGATTCAGTACTACGAGAAGTACCTGACGATGGCTCAGAGTCTCAACCACGTTCAGGACCAGGAGAAGGCCTACAGAGGACTCGGCAACGCACACAGGTAAACCAAACAAAACTTCATGTCAGTTCAGGTTTAGTTAGTCAATCATTTAATCTCATTCCCAGGATGTCAAATACAGATATTTTGTGTTCAGAGTGCAGCAAAATAATGAAGAAATAAGAAGGTACAAGGTCTCTGGGGTCACTTCTGGTGGATCGTGGATAATGACTGAGATCATTTTTGGATTATATTGTTCATGCATTGTTTTTTGAAAAAAATACTGCATAGTTTGTCTTTAAAAGGACAACAGGTCAACATTTTGGGAAACCTCAGGTGGTTTTATTGAGAACTGCTCGTCCAAACAACCTCACATGTACATAATACAACCCTTCCTTTGGTTCTGAGCAGTACACCTGCCATGACATAGATCCCTTAGTGATGCTAGTGCATACACATCATTTGGGTGTTAGCTAAACTACCATCAGTTACTACCATTAGCTATTTATGGCTAATACCACCGTAAGTTATTCTTAGGTGACACTACCGTTACTTTTAGCTAATACTACTGTAATTTACTGTTAGCTAACACTAGTGTTAGCTGCTGTTAGAGAACACAACTATTAGCTATTATTAAGTTACTGTTAAAGAACACAACCGTAAGTTACTGTTAGAGAACATGACCGTTAGCCATCTCCCCCTGTTTCCAGTCTTTATGCTAAGCTAAGCTAATCTAGATCTATCCTGGCTTCATTGCTATTAATGGCTAATACTACTGTTAGTTATTGTTAGCTGACACTATTGTTGTTAGCTGACACTAAAATTACTTTTAGCTAACATTACCGTTAGTTACAGTTAGCTAACACCGCTGTTAGCTAACAAGTTAATGTGTTAATGTGTAAGTTATTGTTAGATAACACGACCATTAGTCGTCTCCCCCGTTTCCAGTTTTTATGCTAAGCTATGCTAATCAAGCTGTATCCTGGCTTCATTTTTACCACACAGACATTAAAGTGGGGTGTCAATCTTCTCGTCTAACTCTCGGCAAGAAAGCAAATTATGTATTTCCCAAAATGTTGAACTAACTTAATTTGTATTTTCAATTATCCTCTGCATTTCCTTTGTGACTGTACTCCGCTGTGCCACGCGATTTACATATATTACAGTTTTTTAAAATTAATGCTGAACATGGAAACTGGATTATATATTCAATTACAGGCAAGAATACAGAGAAAGACGGGGGTTTGATTTCTTTAAAATGCCACGTGAGCGAGTTTTTAATGTTTTTTTTTCCATTTAGTCTCTTCATTCAGTTATTGTTTCTTGCAGCCACCCAGTTTCAGCGCTCTAGACTTTTGTTTACGTTGGTGTTAATATGTATGTCATGTATATATTTATGTTCTCATTAGTTTGGATATGCTTTTGCAGCATTCATGCAGGAATCTCAAATGAGCTTTTCTTGCCTCCAGCGTACACTCTACTCATTTCAAATTAGAGTCATAATAATTGCTAAAATAATACATAATCAGAATTCAATTACAGTAATAATAGTAAAAAGCAGGAGTGGTGATGAGAGCACAGAGTATATCCTCACATTGGCCTCTTCTCATATGAAACCACACAATAACGTTCACTGACAGAAGAACAAGGTTTAATGATGGGTTTCCTTTATCCATCTGTTGTCGTCTGTTTCTGCTCTCTGGAGTGTGAGTAAAAGACTGAAACGAGAGTACAAGAGTCTCTGATTTATCTCAGTGAACACAGCGTTCTTCTTTCTCTCTGAGAACACAAAACAGGAGCCGTGTTGCAGAAACTCTTATTTTAAGTCATATGACAGAAAGAGTCTCAGGTTGGGAAATCCTAAATACTCAATCCAGCATGGATGATGGATCCAGCATTTATGTCTCTTACCTATTGTAGCCATTATTTTTCTCATTTATACTGAAATATGCAAAAATGAAGCAAAAGCAAGGGCGGGAATTAGAATTAACTTTGAGACAGATGAGTTAGAGCTACTGTTACTGCTGCTGTTAGCTAACACTACCCTTAGCTAACAATATCTTTAGTTTCTGTTAGCAAACACTACTGGTAGCTAACGATGTCTTTACTTACTGTTAGCAAACACTACTGTTGGCTAACACTACCTTTAGGTTACTGTTAGCGAACAGGATTAGGATATTATTAGTACTCACTCTTATTACTCACTTATTCCTTCTCCATTAATTTTTTTTTTTCTGCTGAACGTTTCCTGTTAAGTTCATTTGTTACTCTTGTCTGTTGTGTTTTAACAAATAAAATAGAAATAAATAAAACCATACGGTTAGTTACTGTTAGCTAACACCACCATTACCACCAGTTACTACGATTAGCTATAGATAGCTAGCACTACTGTTACTTATTGTTAGCTGACACTACCACGAGTTAACACAACTGTTAGCTACTGTTAAGAACACTACTGTTGGTGACCGTTAGCTGGTAGTTAGCAACAACTACAGCTGTAAAAGTGAAGATTGGGACGGGTTAACAGTTATCCTAAAGTTAGGAGAGTTTATTTAAGATTTTGTGAAGTTAGGATGATTGTGTGTGATACGGTTCTCTCATGTTAAGTTAGGATAGGAGCATTGACTTAGGAACTGTTCATCTTTAAAGGCTTTTTGCCCTAGATCAGGTCCTAACCATAACTGGTTATCAAATGGTTAAGATAGGATCTGCAAGTTAGGAACTTTCTGTGATGCTGACCCTGTTTTTCAGAGCGTAAAATTAAAATGTCCTAGCGTTGCTTGGTTTGCAAGAACAAACAGAAATAGATGATCACATCCTCTCTGTTTTCCCTCCCATCCCTCTTCAGGTCTCTGGGTAGTCTCCAGCAGGCATTGGTGTGCTTTGAGAAGCGGTTGGTGGTGGCCCATGAGCTGGGTGGAGAAGGAGGGGGTAAGGCTCAGGCTTACTGGGAGCTGGGCACCTTACACAGCCAGCTGGGCAACTATGAGCAGGCCCTCTCCTGCCTGGAACACCAGCTTAACATTGCACGCACAGCAGGGGTAAGGATTTTCCTGCACAGGTTCTTGTTTCAGCTGCAGATTTCCTCTTCTCGCCCTGCTGAATATGAGAAATTATCTGTTTGTTTTTTTTCACGAAAAGTACATTATGCACAGAAAAACGTAGTAAATCCTGCTTTAACTGTCAGGATAAATCCCTGGAGGCAGAGGCAAGCGATGCACTTGGAGGCGTTTATCAGCTGATGGCAGACAACGAGACAGCGCTACAGGTTTGTGCAGATTCACAATACATCATGACTCAGTTCTCTGGGGGTAATTTAAAGGAATAGTTTCACATTTACTGAAATATGCTTATTCGCTTCCTTGCTGAGAGTTTGATGAATTTATGATTGTTAGCGATGCATTAATATGAGCTGAGGTCGGTTTAAGCTCCACTTCTTATGCTACCGTATGCTGTTTACAAGGTTCATTATTGGAAGGTAGGTCAGCTCAATTTGTGTGAAACATTAATGTTAAAACACCCTCTGAAACCAGCAGTTTTTCGAGCGGGCAGACAGATGAACCAAACTCCATTCTAAAAGCAGGTGTTTTATGCTAGGAACATATTTTTTAATAGTAAAAACTTGAGTTACACCATCACTAAGGCGCTTTCCTGATTTGCTTCACTCTCCAGGCACAATCGGCACATTAAGTTACTCAGTAACTTCATTAACTAACCTGTGATGAGCTGTTTGCCACAGACGTACACGTGTTGACTGGACCGGCACTATTACAGCGCTTGTTTTCAGTCCACGACAGGAAAGTGACGTATGCGCTTCATACCACTGAGCAGAATACAAGACCTTTAAAAATAAACTTAGAGTCAGCAGCCGATTAGTTTAGCTTTGCATAAAGTTGCTAAATCCATGCAAAAGAAAAGGTAACAGCTGCTAGCTTGTGTACGTATGTACCATTAGCCAACCGGTTTGGGTGACTTGCCATTTTCAGCGTGTAGTTTGCTAGCTCGGAGGTTGTTTTTGTTGTTGTTTCCCATAGCGACAGTATTTTGAAAATGAGAACAAAGAAAAGGTAACAGCTCTTCTCTTTTTTTACATTTGTACCAAATTAGCAACCAGGTGAGGGCAACTTGCCACCTGGCTGCACACGTTAGCATTTTGCTGTGAGGAAAAAAACGCTCTGGCTTGTTTGTATTTCTCTCAATCATCTTGAGTGGTGCTAAAATGACTAAATCCCAAAAAAGAAAAGGTAACAGCTGCTAGCTTGTTTTACATTTGCACGATTAGCCACTGGGTTACAGTAACATGCTATTTTCAGCATGTAGTTTGCTAGCTTGGAGGTTGTTGTTGTTTCATGTAGCGACGGGATTTTGAAAATGTTAACAGGTAGAATGAGCAGCAAGAAAATACGTTCCCAAAATGTCAAACTAGCCCTTTTAAGTAATGAAGCTCTCCTGTTACAGTGGCATCAAAGAGCTTTGGACATAGCGGAGCAGACAGGATGTGTGAGGAGTCAGGGTCGATCCTACGGGAACCTGGGACTGACCTACGAAGCTCTAGGGAACCACGAGCGGGCCGTGGTCTTCCAGGAGCAGCACCTGAGTGTGGCGGCGCAGACCAACGACCTGACGGCTAAAACTCTGGCCTACAGCAGCCTGGGGAGGACACACCACGCACTGCAGAACTACGCACAGGCTGTCATGTACCTACAGGAAGGTAAGAACCTGAAGTTAGCCATGTCTGGAGGTTCTGGCTCTTAGTGCAGACTTCAGGAAGTTCTTTAGGCCTGAGAACGTTGTGAAGTTTTATTTCTGAATCCATCTAGAAGCCTGAAAGCTCTTCATGAGCGTGACAGACGCAGGCTAACGGCAGATCAGTGCAGTGAGGGTTCCTACAGGGTTCCTACAGGGTTCCTACAGGGTTCCTACAGTTTGATTTCACTCCTCCTCTAACCAGGAACACACACACACACACTCATCTCTGTAGTTCTCTGCATCCTCGTTCAAATTACTCCTGCTGGGGTTCTTTGGCTTGTCGCCATAGGAGAACCCTTTTTTCGTTCCTTGTAGAACCTTTTCTAAAGGTTCCACTTGGAAGAGAGTTTTATCTAGAACCAAACATAAATGGTTATACCTCGAACCATCTGCGACAGTTTTCACCCAGAACCTCCTCATGAAAGGTTCTACAGAGAACCCCTCTATAATGTAATGGTTCCATCCAAAACTCTCTCGGGGCGTTCTATCCAGAACTGCTCCACCTTTTAAGGGTGCCAAAAAGAACCCATCCAGGGGGTTCTACTGAGAACCTTTTTAAATTCTAAAGGTTTAATCTAGAACACACCAAGGGGGTTCTTCTAAGAACCTTATTATCTAGAAAACATTCAAGGGGTTCTAAAGAAAACCTTTTTATATTCTAAGGGTTTTATCCAAGACACTGTCAAGGGGTTCTACCAAGAACCTTTTTATATTCAAATATGATACGAAGAACCCTTGATGAACCCCTGATGAAAGAGTTTTCAAGGATTTCAACATTCCTCAAAGAAATCTTCCTTCCAAAAAGGGTTTTTAGGATGAAAAGGGTTCTTAATGGAACCCGTCATGTTGACAAACCCTTTCTTCAAAACAGGGTTCTTCAGAAGCTAATTGTTCTGGGTAGAACCTCAGCCCTTCATGAAGAACCCCTTTTGGATCCCTTCTTTCTAACAGTATAAGTTAAAGCCAGACTGAGTGAGGAACATGTGATGGATGTTTGTGTTGGTTCTCCTTCGGGTTCCGTCACAGTTTGTCACTTCACTCGCAGATCTTCTGGATTTTAATTGATCATTAACTCAACAAGCAGCGAGAGATTCGACTCAGAGTTGAAGTGAGGACGTGGCTGCAGAAACATTCGCGCCGGTGCCTCCAATTAACCTCCGGAGCCGATGGAAAGAACCGCAGAACATCACAGGGCCAGACGGAGAACAGAAACAGACAGAGAAAGAAGCATAAATCAGAAGTTGATGTTTGATGAGATTCTGCTCAATCCGAGAGTCTAATGAGAGATAATTACAACCTGCCGCGCCCGTCTGCTGCCGCTCAGCAGGGGAACATCTGAGACAAACTGAAGAGCAGATAGGAAGAACTTCTGGATTTGAGTCGGCGTGATTAAAAGACCGGGGGCGGGGGCACGCCGAGACAAAAGCAACGATGGGGGAGAACAAAATGGCGAAGTGCGAGCGCCCCGGGCTCAGTTCAAGTTTCGCTTTAGTGCAGCAACAAGTTGTCAGAAGTGCTTTCAAAGAGCTGACGTTCTGATCAGCCTCTGGGAGCTGCTCTGATCTTCTCATGTCTCTCTCTCTGTCCGTCCGTCTGTCTGTCTGTCTGTCCGTCTCTCTGTCTCTCTCTCTGTCTGTCTGTCTGTCTGTCTGTCTGTCTGTCCGTCTGTCTGTCTGTCTGTCCGTCTGTCTGTCCGTCTGTCTGTCCGTCTCCTCCTCAGGTCTGCGTCTGGCGGAGCAGTTAGGACGGAGAGAAGAAGAAGCGAAGATTCGCCATCGGCTCGGCCTGTCGCTGTGGGCCAGCGGAAACCTGGAGGAGGCACAACACCAGGTGTGTGTGATTGTGTGTGTGTGTGTGTGTGTGTGTGTGCACTCACAGCTGCATATCTATGGCTTCTTAAAGGGATAGTTCCAAGTTTTTGATGTCGGGTTGTATGAGATACAGTGTATGTTGGAAGTGTATCGAGTGTACGAGTGTACGAGTGTACGAATATTTTCACCACTTTACCTTTCTGACAGGAAACCATCATATAAGTCAAACATCGCTCTCTCCAAACCAACCAGACTCCTTTGGAAAAAACAGTCATTTTACTTCACAGAACACAGAACCTGCTGTTCCACCGCCGCCAAGATGCGTTTGTTTCGTCTGTTCTCTCTCTCTCTCTCGTGTAAAACAGAAAATACAATTTAAATTACAAATGTCTTTGTTATTCATTGTTTACAGGTGTGCAGAAAAACACTAAAAAGAAAACAATAATGTTAATACTCCCATATTATATTGTCAGGTGTTCTTTGTCTTTTTGGATCACTGATCAATCCATCGATCCAATTGATCACCATCTTTGTTTGGCTGTTGTTTCTAATAGTTGAGTTTATGAGTCACCTTCCCTGTTCTGAGTTCAGTTCACAGTTTCACAGAGAAGAAGAGACTGTTGTGTGTTTGTAGTGCCCCCCAGTGGCTGCTAATGTAACAGCAGGCGCTTTCAGGTCCCTCTGCTGTAAAATAATGTGTTTATATCAAAGGTACCAAGGTAATTTATTTATCATTATGTAACACACGGTCGCACAACAAAACGAAAGTTACAGTCCCTTCATGCTGCACACACATCGAGCTTATATACAGATAATTATACAGATAAAATAAGACAGAATAAAATAAAAAAATATATATAGATGGGTGACAAATTTAAGAAAAATCCTGAACTTAGTGGACAAATCTGAAAAATGCAGATGCAGAAACATATTCTTACCCTCTAAAACAGAAAATAAGATTTAAATGACAAAGTTGTTCATTATTTATTATATATAAGCGTGCAAAACAAAAATAATATTAATGTTAATAAAAAACATAATTCAGGAGACTCCATACTATATTGTCAGGCACTATATAAAACCTTTCATACATAAACTGCTTCACAAAGAAAAAAAACAAGAAAAAAAACATAAAATCAGAGTAAACAGACAGTAAAACATGCAGAGTTGTTGATCTCTAGTGCACTGGTTCCCAACCTGGGGTCTGGGTCCCCTGAGGAGGGCGCCAGAAATCACAGAGGGTCCCCGAGAGAAAAATCACAATTTCAGGGTTTGTGTACCTTTTCTAAAATCATATTCAGGCACTTTTCAATCTGTTCCAGCAGCTCACAGCTGGTAAACAACATTTTTATACACAACATGATTATTTCACGTCTTCATCACATTAAATCAGACGTTATTGTGCTTTTGTCTCCTTTTGTCTTATTTTAACTTAGCTTTTAAGTTCTCTTATCCAACAAGAGGCTCCATTTCTAGACTATCAATTAATTAACAATTAAAACATTTTAATTTTGGTTAAATTATTATTTGGCAATTAATTGATTAATGATTAATCATTCACTTCCTGTACAATCTGGCTCAGCAAATATCTGACTTATTTTATTTCTTTATCTAAAAAGTGAACTAATTCAGTGAGGCAGCAATTTATTATTAAAGTAATCTGATTACAATTTCAAGCAGTTTTAAGTACTTTATCCAAAATCCAAGCAGTTTTCAAACCTTGAAAACATTAAAATTCAAGTGTTTTCAAGGATTTCCAGGACCTGTAAGAACCTGCAATTTATACAAAACTGATACAAAAGATAAATTTCTTTCTCTTCAATTAAAACTTAAAATTAAAAATCGTAGGTTACTTTGTCGGCAACAACTCTGATAATGAATCATTATTGTTCTTTTGGACAGAAAGGTTTGGAACCACTGTTCTCATGCATTAATGTTCTGTATGTTCTCTGTGTTTCAGTTGTACAGAGCGTCCGTGTTGTTTGAGACGATCCGTCACGAGACGCAGCACAGTACGGACTACAAACTCTCTCTGTTTGATCTTCAAACCAGCTCGTACCAGGCTCTCCAGAGGGTCCTCGTCAGCCTAGGTGAGTCAGCTGTGCTCTCCTGATGTGCTGCTGTTGTTCTGCGCCGTGTTCTCACCTGTCCTCTCTCGTTCTCACGCTCTCGTCGTCTCTCTGCTCGTTAGCGATGCACAAATTATCACCTGATGTCTGAGCGTGTTTGTTTATTGATGCTGACAGTTTCACTTCTGCAAAATCTCAACTTTGTCCCGCATGTTGTGCGTCTCAGGCCGACACGACGAGGCTCTGGCCATAGCAGAGCGAGGGCGAACGCGCGCCTTCGCCGATCTCCTGGTCGAACGCCAGAAAGGAAGTCAGCAAGCGACGAGCGCCGACGCTTACGTCCCGGTGACCGTGGAGAACATCCTGGAGACGGTGAACGGTCAGAGGGCCGTGGTCCTCTACTACTCTATGGCTGGAGGCTTCCTGTACAGCTGGCTCATAGCTCCAGGGACAGGTACACACACACACACACACACACACACACACACATGGTCAGGCACCTTCAGGGAAAAATTTGACACGAAATATCAAAGGTCGACTTCCAGTTCACCCACACAGATTTACATGATCAGTAGCTGCTTGGGATTAATATTCTTTTATTTTCTATCCCAGGAAAAGGAGCCTTTTTTTCCCGGGACATTAACTTGTTTTTTAAAGGTATAATTTTGGCGACTGTCAGAGCACATTGCTCATATTTCGGGTGTCTAATCTGGTGGTATTAATAATTATTGAGGCAGAAAAATGTCTTTTCAACATTATAATGAGCATAATATAAACTGCATGAAGCTTGAAGCTGCAGCTGCGAGGATGAAATGCCAAATTTATAGCCTGTGATCTGGCTGAGCAGCCTGGTGGAAGTGATATTTTACAAATCTTCATATTGTAAACTAATGAAATTGGTTAAGTAGTGAGTTAAAACAGATCCCATATTCTGTTCGCGTTCAGCGGCTGCTGTGCAGCTCCAGCAGAGGCAAAAGTCTCTAAAACCTCTCACTCAGTTGTGTTAGATTTTGGATGGATTCTTCAGCTGATATTGGCTGTTTTTCTTCAGTGTTTGTCACGTTTGTCACTGTTGAAGGTAAATCCATCGTATGCTGCATCACTGCCAGGATTTCACTGGAGAGTTTTGGATAAAGTCTGAATCCAGTCATCTTAAAGTTTTGGGCTTGGATCCCTCGTTCACACTTTGCATTCTCGTTGTTTAATATTTCAAAGTTTTTTCACGCAAAGCTGGTGGCAGAAATTGTGTTTGTGTGTCTCATTCAGATGGTGGAGCCACAAGTTACTGAACGAACTGAATTCATGCAGCTTTGTGCTCGTTAATCAGCTAATTAAAGCTCTCGGGGTTCTGCTCTGACTGTTGAATATGTTTTAATGATGTAAACTAGACCTACAAAATAATAAGAAGTCCTTCAGCGCAGGTATTTCCTCCTTTCCTTCCTGATTAACAGGCCAAAAGCTTTTAAAACTGCTGTGATTTGAACGAACCGCACCACGACTAAAATACAATGATGTTTTTTTTCTTTTGTTCTGAACTGAACAAGGCCTCTAACCTTGTTTTTAACATGGACATACAGGACATATGTCGTTTTTGACTTTAGAAAGCTTTATATTAGGACTAATTCCACTAAGAAAGTCTGCAGGCTTATAAAAAGTGCAGAACAGACCAGTGGTGTAACCAACAATTGAGGGGTTCCAGGCGAGGTTGAGTTATTTCACAATGGGATTTCAAAAGCAGTTATTTTTATAGTCTGGTTTACCAACGCTTATTAAAATCCCCTGACGGAGCAGAAACAGAGCTCAAACTCTCACACAGAATAATAATAAAAACCTGCATGTGTAATGACAGGAGGTCCGCTCTTTTACTCATGATGAAATTATCCAGAACTTTGTCGTCCACCAAATAATATGGTTTCAGTTTCACTCCTCAGTCTCTCCCTGTTTTCTTTAACGTGTCTCACAGTTTAACTGATCAGTTGTCCATTATATCAGTCATCCTGCAACCTGATGCATCTGCAGCATTTAGCACAGTTTTACAGTTAGCGTTAGCATCTCATCCTCTTCAGTCACAGTGCAGACACTGATTCATTTGTAATCTAACGTGGCATCAAATCGAATCCTGACTGACTTTATTTTCTGGATCTATCCATCATTAACACAATGCAATCTACTTATATAAAGCTAATATACTTTGGGCAAAAGTATGGTGACCATACTTATCCAAATTCATTCCAGGGATGCGACCATATGCGACTTTTATTGTGGATCGTGACAAAAAACACGCATACGTTTATCTTGGTGAATTTCCATTATCAGGATAGTTGTAAATCCAGATAATAAATATCTTTACATGAAAGAAAACATATGAAAATGTTCTGTATCAATGTCCTGATTTATTTTGAAGCTCACTTCTCTCCGGTCAGTCCAGAATCCTGATCCTGTCACCACGGCTGAAGGCTCGGCTTGTATTTAGGGCTGCAGCTAACAATTATTTTTTAATTTAATCACTGGTTGTTTGGTTTATAAAATGTTATAAAATCAGCTGAATGTTTCGTCCTTAAATGTCTTGTTTTGTCCACAGCACAAAGATATTCAGATTATTGTCATAAAGGAGGAGAGAAACCTGAAAATATTCACATTTATGAGGCTGGAATCAGAGAATTTTTACTTGTTTTTCTCAGAAAAATACTCACACTGATTAATTGATGATCAAAATAGTTGCAGATTCATTTATTAATTGGCTCATAATTGATTTATTGATTATTCATTGCAGCTCTAATTGCATTTCCCACAAAAAAGTTAACGCAGTTATTTCAGTATGTTGTAGTGTCATTTTGAGAGTTTTAAGTATATTTTGATGATTATCGAGAAAATATTGTGATTCATAATTATTTAAGCAATTTTACTTTCATCTAACGACGAGCTTGCAGATTGCAGACCCCTCGTCTCTCCCTCCCAGTCATACTTGCAGCGGCTGTGAAACTTCTCGAGCCAGTGTTTGGTTTGTCCGTTCTGGGTTTAGTCAGTTAAAAGGAGGCAGGAGCAGATTTTTATTTAGGTAATTATATTTTTTTATGTTTTATTTTGTGGTTATTAGAGTGGAAACACTGCTGCTTTTGTCCACAGGGGCCTCCAAAATCAACAAAATATTAAAGTTCCTTGTAGCACCTTTAAAGAAACTGTGTTAACATCACATCAAACTGTCATATGTGGTTGATGTTTTTTCACACTGGGCTTCATAAGACCATTAAAACTGTGCCAAGAATATTTTCTTTGACCTGAACTACAGTGGTAGTTGGCATAAAGATGTCATTAAGTTTTATGACACTGTCAAAAACTTTTATGACCATCATGAATAATTCCCTTGACCTCAACTAAAGTGGCACCGTTTGGGCTTGTAAAGATGTCATTAAATATGTCATAAGTATTCCCTGTTCTGATATTATAGAAATTGCAATATGGCCAAGTCAAATATTCAAACTGCAGGAGATTCAGCGTTTTTGATAAACATAAAATGGGTCAGAACATTCGTGTATGAATGACGCGTTGTGGTTCGACAGGCCTTGTTAGTTTGGTGCATGTAAAATTACTATTTACACTAAAACTGTGACTCATCACAATTCAAATATCTGCCAAAATAGTCTCAGTATGATTTGTTTGCATGTTGTTCCACCCTAACTGTTAGCAAACATGTAGTCACGTGTCACTGAGGTAAACAAGTCGTCTGTCGAACAAAGACGATGCGTTCACGGCACAAAACAGCACGTTAATCGTACAGTCTGATGAGTTTTACAGGAATAAATTCATGCCCAAGAGTTTGCGTGAAATACAACCACAATTCCAAAAAAGTCAGGATGTCGTGTAAAACGGAAATAATAACACAATGCAATGATTTGCAAAAACTATTCCCACAGAACAGGCGCAGCAACAGTAACTAAGGAGGGCGGGGCTTAGCGAGGGGCCAGTTCCTGCAGTTTTGTGTTGACAAACGTTCTTAGACTGTTGGACTATTTGCAGTTTTGCCCAAAGTGGTGAACTTCACCTCATCCATATATCCATATACCCGATCATGACCTGTTACCAACTCACCTGTTCACCTGTGGAACGTTCCAAACATTCACAGTCTTCTGTTACTCCTGTTCCAACATTTTTGGAACATGTTGCAGGAATCAAACTCAGAATGAGTGAAAATTTTCAAAACATGAACATTAAATATCTTATTCAATTAAAAAGGTTTTGCAAATCATTGCGTTCTGTTTTTATTTACATTTTACACAGCGCCACGCCTTTTTTGGGGGGGTTGGGGTTCTATTTTTAGAGGTTTCAGACCTAAAATCAACCCTCCTGGCTGCAGCGTTGGCTCAAAAATACCCCTGAAGCACTTCAGCACTTTCACAGCAGGACTGGCCTGAATGCTGATGTTCTGTGAGAGCGAACGCTGGAGCTCGGCCAGAATCTAATGGGTTTGATTTCCATGACATTTACTGAGCTCCCTCACTCTCCTCACACTCTTTTATTTCGCATCTCTCCGTTTGCGCCACCCTCAGGCCGAAATGTCAACCATGTGTGCACGTCTCTCATAATCTTAACTGTCGTGACATTTGAGGACTGAAGGGAATAAACCTTTGGATTTTCATCACTTTATGACCTAAATGACCACATGGCCTTTCCTTTAAGGACGCCCTCACATTTTGTAGCAGCATCACTTGTTCGTTCCATCCAGCACTTTTGTATTCTGGGTTGCAACAAGCCACAACATCACAGATCCACTTCCTACAACTGGCTTTAGACTTCCAGCCTCATTAATAATTAAGATGTATCCCAAAATCTGCCCTGCATGCTGAGTTTGGAGCAATTCGTATGCAGACGATGCTTCCCAGCTGCATGACCGGATTTAAAATGGATCTTGTCCCAGTTTTATGAGGTTATTTTGCAGTAACGAGCCCCACATCTATAGCCTCAAAGAGCCTCGTGCCCTCGTTCGGCCATATGGTTCACACTTTCTTCATCTTCACGCACACACATGCAGATAAATGAACAGGCAGAGACAGAACAGCGTGCGCTAATTGGCTCATTCTGAAATGCTCCAACAGGTATCGTGAAGTTTAACGAGGTGTATCTCGGAGAGGCCGGAGCGGACACGACGGAGTTCCAGGATGGTAGTGGGAGTCCGCAGGGTGGAGGAGGAGGAGGAGGAGGAGTGGGTGGAGGTCCTCTGTCTCTGGAGCAGTACATCTGCAACGCCAGAGAGGCTCTGGGAGTCGACAGCCACTACAGCAGGTTTGTCTTTTCTTCGTCAGATGATTTAATTTTGACTGGATGCTGAAATGATATGATACTAAGAAATGAAAAAATTCTAATGCCAACATTTGATTTGATTTATTTCAAACATTTAAAAAAAATAATATATGTAGAAAAAAAACAGAAACAAACAGTAAATAATGAACAGATTCAAAATGAGAAACATAAATTAACATTTAATGTCCAAAAACGAGAAGGAGGAAGCACCATGCTTGTCCAACCCTGATCCATCCTAATCATCAATAATGAATCTATTACATTAATCCTTAGTACCTAATCAACATTACCCCACATAATAGAAAACATGAAATGAGAGAAACAATAACAACAGTATCATCTTTAGCAAAAAATAATTTCTTTGAACATCTTTTTAAACTGTCTGATGTTTTTTACTTTACTCTTCCAATCGGCGGAGATTCTTTATTTAAATCCAAACTGACATCAGGGCACTGAAACAATCAACTTTCAGCGGTATTTTGATCATTTAGAATAACTGTTAACACAAATAAAGCTTCAGCTTAAATTAAGAAAAAGGATCAAATATACATTTTTCATGTTTTTTAATGTCGTAATAAATATCATATCATGGACTTGTACCTGGAGTTTTTGGTTTTGTTACGTCCCTAATAACTGATAAAGTGATTCAGTTATATTTGAGAGAAGTAACTCTGACTAATTACCAGATTTCAGTAACTTAAAATAACACACAAGAAAAGAAACACAAACATTTAATAAAAATGTATTCAAATAAAATAAAGTAGAACAAACTTGATGACTTTCCCTCTGCCACCATCACAAAGTTCACACTTGTGGTTTTGAGCCAAATTGCCATAAAATGTGGTTCAGACGTTCATGAGCTGTAATAACTTGGTGATCCTGTGACTTTTCATCCGGCGCCATCTTCAGGTCAAAAGGTTATGACATCAGCCTCAGCTGTCATTTGTGTTCAGCGCAGATTAAACATCATGTCTGCTCTGTATCAGCATGTTAGCATCATGTTAGCATGCTGACTCAGCTCAGGCTCTGCTGTGTTTAGTCCAGCCTCACAGAGCAGCTAGCGTGGCTGCAGACTCGAAGTTTTATTACTGTACATCGTCATTCATTAAAAACACAAGAGAGCAAAAACAAGACGGATGAGCTGCACGCCGCTCGTCATCCGTCTTCCTTTTCTCCGGCTCTCTGCTGCCATATTTCCTTACTCTCAATTATCCTGCCCACAACTCCGGGCCTCGGTCGGCACGACCGGACGACTTTGTAAATCACCACCATGTGTCATGTCAGCAAATGTTCCCCCACACAAACTGCGTCTCAACTTTCTGTGAAAACCGCTGCAGCGGGTTTACTGTAGCCAGCAGCGATTCATTATGTCTGTCGCATGTGTGCGTCGAGGCTGCGGCGAGCCTCCATTTACGTGTGATGATTATGAATCCTGCTCATCCACAGCATGAAAAGTATTTGCACATATGCGGCATTAAAATGTTTTCCGACCCACCAGTGGAGTTTTACGGCCCTCCAGCATGTATTCAGGCAGCAGAAACTGCAGCCAAAGGATTCCATAAAAACTAATGGTGTTTGCTGTTGGAAAAGTCTGTCCAGTGCATAAAGTCCTGTGATTAATCTCAGTGAAAAGACTCTCGTCATCCTGTTAAAGAGGTGTCGCTGCCAGCACCGGGCTGGTTAAAACATTACACATGATTTAATGAGCAGTGTTTTTATTTCTTAACTTGCTTCCTGCATCCTGTTTTGATCTTTCAGCTTCCTGAAAGTGTCACGGACGTCCCAGAGAAAGTTTTATGTTCCTTTAGAAAGAGGAATTATTTTTACAGGAACAAAAAGCCGAGAGGATTTTTTTTTTCTTTTGGTTTCTTGAAGTTCTGAATCTAAAATAAATGGAACGCATCCTTCCTTCATTGAAAACACACACTCACTCACTCACTCACACACACGGGGGGTTTGTTGCTATAAACTGTCACACACCAACTAAAGATGGTGGCTTAAGTTAACAAACTTAGGACTCTAGGAACATAGAACCATGGGAACTTAGTACCCCAGGGACATAGGACCCCGGGAACATAGAACCTTGGGAACATAGGACCATAGGAACTTAGGACTGTGGAAAAACATATGGCATTAGGAACTTAGGACTCTGGGAACATAAAACCTTGGGATCTTAGTACCCCGGCAACATATGACCTTGGAAACTTAGGACCCTGAAAACATTGAATCTTGGGAATATAAGACCCTGAGAATATAGGACCCTGGGAACATATGACCGTGGGAATTTAGGACCATGAAAACATAGAGCCTTTGGAACATATGACCTTGGGAACTTTGGACCCAGGGAACATAGAACCTTGGAAACATAGGACTGTGGGAACTTAGGACCCTGGGGACATAGAATCATGGGAACTTAGGATCCTCGTAACATAGGACCTTGGCAACTTGGGGCCCCGGGGACATAGAACCTTGGGAACTTAGGATACCATGAATAAGGACCCTGGGAACATAGGACCTAGGGAGCTTAGGATCCTGAGCATATAGGACCCTTTGTTGTGTTCCCATTATGTCCCATAGAAATCTGGGGAACATAGAACCCTGGGATCACTGGAAGGACCCAACTGACTGATTTCTGAATACTGAGTTTCCTGTTAGTGTTGGTTCTGTCCTGTAGTAATGATGTCGTCTGCCTGTTTCACCGTCTCCTGTCGCAGAGTTTGTTCCAGCAGTGAGACGGAGAGTGAAGCCGGAGATCTGCTGGAGCAACAGTTTGAGGAGCTGAACAACAAACTCAACTCAGCCACCGACCCCACAGGCTACCTCCGCATGGTGTCCAGAAATAACCTCTTTAACAGGTCGGATTCTGGTTTTTAAGCTGTGCTAATGATCTGGCTTTATGTCAGTCAGTCCACAACTTTGGTCCAGACTGAATCACAACACTGTGAATCTCAAACTTTATTTATTGTATCTGTCGTGTGTGTTTCTGCCTCTCACAGAAGCTGTCAGAGCATGACGAGCCTGTACAGCGCCACAGTATCTCCAGTGAAGGACAGCTCATCATCTCCTCTCTGCCGGCCGAGTAACATCAGCAAACCTCCTCTACGAGCCCTTTATGACCTGCTCATAGCTCCGATGGAAGGGGTACGTACGCCTGTGTCATGTATACTTCAATAAACTGAATATTTACTGTTTTTTTTTTATTTGACTCTCTGCGTGTTGTGTTCTCTGCAGGGCCTGATGCACAGCAGTGGACCTGTGGGCAGACACAGACAGCTCGTGTTGGTTCTGGAGGGAGAACTCTACCTGATCCCGTTCTCTCTGCTCAAAGGCAGCTCCTCTAATGAGTACCTTTATGAAAGGTTCAGTCTCATTTCTGTACCTTCTCTAGGCAGCCTGGGAGCCACAGTAAAGGTACACAAATCATATATTTTTATAACTTTTTATCTTGAACACTGCATTGGTCCCCTTAGTTTTTAATAATATATGTAAATAGATGGATTTTTGTTTTGTTTTGTTTTGTTGAATCGATGAATTGTCCTTCTGCCCTGACTCACCCTCTAGATGTTACTGTTTTGATGTTGTTTTTTGGTTCCGTAAACTATGAAAATTTATATTTAAAGGTCGAGATATGTAAAGATATGTAAGAATTTTAGTCAAAGGCGTCTATGTGTTGTGTTGCATCCTGTCTTGTAATACTGCTCTTTACCTGAGGAGGTGATAGTGAGTCACTGTAGCGTCTAAACTGCCCTCAGTCCAACAACCCTGAGATGGTTTGGAGCGTGAATTCAACAGGTGACCAACTGTCGTCCCGCACGTTTTTGTTCTGTGCTTCAATAACAGTTGGTACCTTTGTCAACTTTCTCCTTTTCTGCTTCTTGTACTTATGTTTATGCTAATATGCTATATGCTAGGCCCGTCTATGTTGAAGAGAAAAGAGAAATTTGAAGTGTTTTGCTAACTTAGGTTGTGACTATATCAGGGTTACCAGGTCTGTGTGACAAAACCAGACAAATGTCAGATCAAAACCAGCCCACACATCTGATCTGGAGTGACTGGATTTGGGTGTAAATAAATTCTTTCTTTCAGAATATGGATTTGTATTTATAGATTAGGGATGCACCGATTGACCAGTTTTCAGTGTGACCAGCCCTGAGTGATGACTGGAACTTCACACACATGCACTGCACAGTGGTCACGTTGTGCACGCAGCGACACAGACAGAAATGTCACAGCCACACACACTCAGACTCATGCCTGCAAAGTTACAAAAATGTTTGTGAATGCTGTCACTTATAGACTGAGTATCGGCGTTGGCCAAAGTCAGAATCAGCAGGTCAGACCCTTAGAAAATCTGAAATCGTAATGGGCCAAGAAAATTGAAACTGGAGCATCTCTATAAAAGATATTATACAATATCTGTTATCCTGGCAAACCCGGACTATATGTTGTTTCTGCAGGAAAAGAAGAAAGTTGACCGAGGTACCAAGTTTGCTCTGCTGTTACTGGAGCACAAAACAAAAAGGGGCGGGACTTAGGAAGGGTCTGCATATAGCTCCTGAACTAAAAATACTGAGGAGTCCCTTGGTAGCCAAATGGTTATGGTGCATGCCACATTCCAGTCTCCCTTACTCTCAATCTGTCCTATAAAGTCTGATCAAGTCTGATAACCTGCGTTCAACCCACAGCCTCATCCTCGCCGCGGCGGTCCCTTTCACTGCTCAGATGGAGGTTCAGTAGCCGCCGTGGTCGGGGCCCCTCGCCTGCCCCCCTCTGTGATGGACCGCTGGCTGTGGGGCCCCTTACCTTCAGCCCAAGATGAAGCTCTCTGGTTGGGGGAGCAGCTGGGATGTCATCCCCTCACCGGAGCAAACGCCACAAAGGAACGTGTGCTCGCTGCTCTGAGTCAGGCGGAGTGCGTTCACTTTGCAACTCATATATCCTGGAAGCTCGCCGCTCTGATCCTCGCCCCCAGCCAGGAGCACGCCGGAGGCGAGGGAGCGGGTGGTCGACCCAGGGAGAAGTCGCCGTGTGGAGCGTCGAGCTCAGGCGAGACTTCGGGTCAGGACGGAAAGATCAGGGGTTCGTTCAGGAGCCACAGCAGCCCGGAGAGACTCAGAGGAGTCGACGAGACGAGCGAGGACGGAGAGAGTATGTGTGAAGTGGAGAGTGTGTGTGACAGTCCAGCACTGCATGACTTCCTCCTCACTGCTGCAGACATACTGGACCTCTGCCTGAACGTCAAACTGGTGGTTCTCAGGTAGAACGTTTCACTGATTTAAAGGAATAGTTCAGATTTTTTGTTAGTGTGATTTCACAGAGCCTGTCAGGTTTGACCGATCCAGGTCTGTCCTCTGTCTCCTCGTCCCCTCAGGTTGTACCCGGAGTCCAGCAGCAGGGTGACAGCTGACGGGGTGGTGGGTCTGACCCGAGCCTTCCTGGCTGCGGGGGTGCAGTGTGTGTGTGTCTCTCTGTGGCCCGTACCGATCGCTGCCTCCAAACTGTTCACACACACCTTCTACACGGCCCTCCTCAACGGGACCAAAGCCAGCGCAGCTCTGACGGAGGCCATGAAGACGCTGCAGAGCAGCAAACACTTCTCACACCCCTCCAACTGGGCAGGTGAGCAACACTGAGGGGCCACTTACCAGCTTTCAACCCCATCTCACGGTCTTCATCAGCTCAGTTGTCATGCTTCTGTACAAACTCTGTCCATGAAATCAGATTCAGAATCAGATTTATTGAACTGAAAACACAACTTCTTTGGCAGAGGAAATAATGTCGGGCAGCCTGATGTCGCCTGAGAGACGATACTCAGGGAAAGTTAAACACACTCACTACACTCTGGATCTCAAGGTGAACTTTCCCTGAATCAGGCTTGTAGCTTTGGCAAAAATGATATGAAAAGGTTATTTTTTTTATTATTTTATTTTAATTTTCATTTTTCATAGGTCTACACTGTAAAAACGAAAAAGTTGAGGAAAAACTAAAATTTGAAGGCAACATACTTCAATAGATTTCAGAGTTTAAGCCCAACTCAAACTGAATTTTTTTAAAAAGTTCAACCAGCTACTAATCTTTAGTTTAAATCATTTATTTTTAGATTATTTACATTTATTGTTCAGATAACATTAAATCTTTGAGTTTTCAAAACCCAAGAAAGATATATTGGAATTTTTTTTTAGTTTCTAAAACTCAAAGATTCAAGTTTATCTAAAGAAGAAATGTAAATTATCTCAACTAAACTTTACAGATCGGCAAAACTTTTAAAAGTTTAGTTCATAACTTTAGAGTTTGGGTTGTTTGAGTTTGTGTAAAGTGATTTTTATATTCTCCAACTGTAAAAATATTTAGCCTATACACTGAATTTAAAGAAGTTTTAATATTTTGTTAACTAACCTCAGCTCTAAATGTTCATTTGTCCCTGACATGTAAAATAGACGAGCAGGAGCAGAAAATGGAGCAGAATTATTTTGCCTTTCTCATATTTTTCTAATGTTTTTATTATATAACAGTAAAAATCATTTATAGGCATTTTATCCCACAACTGGAAAACAAATCATTTAGTTAATATTTCCACTGTTTCTTGTTAATGTACAAGAAAAACAACTGGAGGTTCCATTAGTCAGAGTCTCTCCCACTCCTCACACCTACTCTGATGCATTTTCTCTAAATCACACAATAATGCAGCCCATTACTTTGGATTAATCTCCCCTGTAAACTGAAATAACCTCATCTAGAGTTTGAATCTCTTTAATATCTCCGTGTGTGTGTGTGTGTTTGTGTTCAGGCTACATGCTGATCGGCAGTGACGTGAAGCTGAACAGTCCCATGTCTCTGGTCGGTCAGGCCCTGGCAGAGATCCTGCAGTACCCGGAGAGAGCGAGGGACGCTCTCAGAGTGCTGCTACACCTGGTGAGACACCTTCACAACAAAGTTCTTTTGTTTTTTTAAAGATATTTTTACAGTGAAGAGGCAGACAGGACGGGGGTATGACATGCAACCAGGGTCCCTGGTTAGAATCGAATCAGTGCTGAAATTAGGTGGCATGTGCTGCTCAAAGCTCCTGATTGTTCTAGAGGTTAAAACTCGAAGATGTGGAGGAGCCATCTTTGCTGATTATGCCCCAAAACTAATTGTGTCTCCACAGGTTGAGAAGTCTTTGCAGCGTATTCAGAGCGGGCAGTGTAACCCGATGTACACATCACAACAGAGCGTCGAGAACAAGGTCTGTGTGTTGGTTCTGTCTCTTTAAACGTCAGCCTCTCTGTATTGAAGTATAGATGTAATATTAAGTCTCTTGTGTCCTCTGCTCATGTCTGCGTGCGTCCTCCCTCAGGTGGGCGGGGTTCCCGGGTGGCAGGCCCTCCTGTCTGCGGTGGGTTTCCGGTTGGACTTCTCTGGCAGCGGTGCTGGTCTCCCCGCGGCGGTTTTCTTCCCCACCTCGGACCCCGGGGACCGGCTGCAGCAGTGCAGCACCACTCTGCAGTCGCTGCTCGGTACCAAAGCTCCTCCATTATTCCAAATGTCCCTCATGTCAATCACACTGATAGAACAACATCATGTTTAGTCCCTCCAGAGTACTTGTGAGCAGTCTGCTGTGAAATCACATTTATTTTCTGCATTTTTCTTTTACTTCTTTAACTAACAGTAACTGAAAAAGCAAAAAGAAATTAAATGATCAAATATTAAACCTCTGTCCGTCTTCAGGTCTGACTCCTCCGGCGCTGCAGGCTCTCTGTAAACTGGTCACAACGTCTGAGGCTGGAGAGCAGCTCATCCATAAGGTACTGATGCCAGGTTGTATAGTCACAGTTATTCATGCCAGTGGTGGAAGAAATACTTTAAATTCTTTAACTAATTAAAGCAAAGCAACAGTTTAAATGTGCTCGTACATTACAAGTAAAGGTCGTACATTCAGAAAACTATTTAGGTAAAATTAGAGAAGTATTATCAGTAAAATGTAGTTAAAATATCAAAGTAAAAGTCATTTTTCTGCAGTAAAATATCTCCTGATGTGACTGATTTCTGATTCTATTGGACATTATTAGATTGCTATTCACAAAAAGAACAAAATGTGGTTTTATTCTCATCGGAACAAAATTTGTGACCTTTTATTTATAGTTTTTTGTTTTTCATTGATGCACTTTGCTGCACATTTCCCTGTTGTAATCATAAACTTAACCAAACCAAACCAGCAAAGGCAACGAAAACAGCCAATCAGACAACGATGGCAGCAGCCATATCACATCTGTGCAGGGTTGGTTGTGAACAGCTGTTAAAAATTCAGTAATATTATAGATATATATTCTTTAAACACACTGGATCGTTACTTGGTATCGGCTGATATGCAAAGTTCAGTGTTTGGTATCCGGAAGTAAAGAATTATATCGGAACATCTCTAAAAATTATACTTAGTACCTAAATAAATGTACTTAGTTACTTTCCACCACTGGTTGATGTCAGTGTATGAGCGTCTGAGTGAAGCATGTGTGTTGTCGCCCCTGTGTTCTTGTTCTCGTGATGTTCTGTCCTGGTCTCATCTTCATCCTGCTCCTGATTGGCTAACAGACACATAATTACTCATCTTTCATCATTTTTACATTCAGCTGTTTGTTTATTTGTGACAAGGACCTGATTACACCCACATGCTTGTTTCATTACGATCTGCATGATACGTGGGTATCATCAGGTCGTCATCAGCATCGGCGGGTCATCGTTCATGCATGCCTGAGTGTGCAGTGACTCACAGCCAACAGTTAACGCAGAAATAAACCACTAAAGTTGTGTTTCCTCTCCTCTCATACCCACCTCACAAAGGCGGTTAAAAGCATGGTGGGAATGGTAAGTGTTTCATGATGACTTGAGTTCAAAGACAGAGTAAGACTGCTCAGAGCAGGCACACAAAGATAAGAGTTGTTGTACATAATGTTTTATTGGAAAGATCTTTGTGATGTGGGTGCTGCATCAATCTCACTTTTAATGATATTTGTCCTTTGACATTTTGAACTTTGGTGTTTAATGGCTCTTCTCTCCGATCATTGTCGCCTCTTTCCTCTCCAAAGCTTCACCAGGTGCTCGTGCAGTTGCAGTCGGGCGACAAAGATCAAGACTTTTCACTGGCTCCCATCCAGGTGTCGATAAGTGTGCAGCTCTGGAGGCTTCCAGGCTGCCACGAGTTCCTGGCTGCACTTGGTGAGTCAAGAAGCCAAGTTTGACTTTTATTTTTGAATTGAATTAAGTGGGACAAACAGCTGAGACCGGCTAAGACTACATTTAGGAATGCCAAAGACTTAATGAGACTAAGGGTCCTATCTTACTCTGATCTAAAGTACGAGGCACGGTGGATATAATTCATTCAAGGTGTCTCCAAACCCACCTGTGCCGTCTTGCATCAAGGTCGCAGGGGTATCCTGTTCTGTCCCGCCATTTGCACCAGCAGCGCACAGCGGATTCACCTATCAGCTGTGCCCAAGTGCCCTGATTAATTCATGGGTGAGTTTAGGCCGGACATGCAGCAAAACCAATAAGAAAGTCAGCTCTCATTACCTGTAAGAAGCAGGTGCACCAGGAGCGGAAGCGGTGTCAGTATGACGGGTGATTTACCAGGAGGAAACAACGAGAAAAGATTTTCACGCGAGGAGACAGATCGCCTGGTTCGAGAAGTGAAAGCACGAGAGCACGAAAGCACAAAGCTTTGCAGCCACCCATGCTCCATCTCCTTCTCCTCTTTCTCCTCATCTCCTCCTCCCATCCTTACTCCTCCGTCCTGCTACAGATTCAGAAAGTGTTTCTGAAGTTTGATAACACAAACACAAAATTACGCGCAGGTTATCCGGCGGGTATATCCACCCAGCTTCAGGCTCTGGCAGAAGCACACAGAGTTTTTTCTCCATTTGTCGGCTGGTTTCATGCTCAGATATAACATCTACAGAGAACCTATATATACATTCCAAGGCTTTTATCTAGAACCCATCCAGGGGGTTCTACCGAGAACCTTTGTATATTATGGTACAAACAAACCCTTCATGGATCTCGATGAAAAAGTTCAAGCACCTTCTGTGTCTATAGTTTCTACAGCTCTCAAATACATGTAGAGGAGTTAAAAACACTCTGAAATGTGCAGGAGAATAAATTAGCATGAAATGGTAATAAAAGTACCTCAAAGTTCTCTTTTACAGTACTTGAGTGAGTGTTTCGTTCCTCCCGTGTCTCTCTCAGGTTTCGATCTTTGTGAGGTGGGTCAGGAGGAGGTCGTGCTGAAGACCGGGAAGCAGGCCAGCAGGCGCATCATGCACTTTGCCCTCCAGTCTCTTCTTGCACTCTTTGGTGAGAATAAAGCAGAAATTTAGACTATTTTTCTGAACTAAATCCTCCATCTTGACACTTGAAGTGATCCCGTCTCTGTTTTCAGACTCCACAGAGCTCCCGAAGCGTCTGAGCATGGACAGCTCCTCGTCTCTGGAGTCTCTGTCGTCCTCCCAGTCGGCCTCCCAGCCTCACTCTCTGCCCCTGTCCTTCGGCTGCTACCCCCCTCAGCCTTCCTTCTTACCCCCCGTCTGCCCCGACAACCTCTCCTGCGACGCCATCTCCGTCTACAGCCTCAGCTCCCTCGCCTCCTCCCTCAGCTTCCTGTCCCGACCTGAGCCGGCTGGAAGCGACATCATCAGCCAGCGTTCGCATCAGCAGGAGCCGGACAGAACCCGCGGGGGAGGGGGCCTGTACACCTCGCAACGCCACTCGGGCGGCCTGCAGAGAGGTCGACTGACCAATCAGGGAGGAGGATTGGCAGGAGAGGGAGAGGAAGAGGAGTACGAGGGGTACTCCATCATCAGCAGCGAGCCGTTAGGGCGCGGGAGGAGGGAGTGTGACACGCTGCCTCTACCTGCAGGACACAGACAGGTCAGAGGGGGCGCTGGGAGAGGGTCTGCAGGGGCTCATGGGTACCCTGTCACAGTTTCCTCCAAGGGGAGCGTCAGCACACCTACGTCTCCGATTAAAGCTCCACCGCTGCCTCTGAAGGTTCCCACCAGCCCCAAACCCAAACAGGAAGTGTGAGTTCAAGTCAGAAGGAACCGTGTGGTCTTTTCTGAACTGAAACAAAGCTGCAATAGATTTTTGAGTTTTGAGCCCAACTCACAATTTTAAGTTTCGAAAAAGTTTTACCAACTACTGAGCTTTTGTTGAGATAATTTACTTTTCTTCTTTAGATAAACTTGAAGCTTTGAGTTTTAGAAACCCCCAAAAATGTCTTTAAAAATTATTGAGCGAAATTTTTATATTTTCAATTAAAACCATTTAATCTGGACGCCTACGACTACCTTTGCTACGAATGCCATCACCTGGATGACTGAGAATCTTCACAGACATGATATTAATTTAACATTTTTCCTTTTTTTCCCAGATTGTCTCCTCAGAGGACTGGCAAAGGGAAGGTCAGCAGCTCTGAGTCGGACCAGTCGAGCACTGAGACGGACAGCACGGTCAAGTCCCAGGAGGAGAGGACGATGCCTGCAGGTCAACTGGACCCCCAGGAGCTGGCCCAGAAGATCCTGGAGGAGACGCAGAGCCACATGCAGGCTGTGGAGAGCCTGCAGAAGGCAAACGTCAGAGGGAAGACGCCGCGGGGGCCCGAGGGGAGAGAGGAGGCCAGGAAGACGTCTCTGTCGACTCCCTCGACACCGACTCTGTCTCCCACCGGAGGAGCTCGAGGGTTTCAGCCCTCTGAGACCAGCGCGTTCAGCAGACCTCCCAGTAGAGCCAGTCTGAAGGCTTGTTCCTCTCCTCTGTCCGTCTCGAGTCATCTCTCCCCCCTCTCCCCTTCTGTTTCAACGCCTCCCCCGACGCGGCCTAAACCTCCGTCCCGCTCCTCGTCGCTGCAGAAGATCAGCTCCGGCTACAGCAGCCCGGCTCACTCGTCTCCTTCGTCATCTCGCTCTGTGAAGGAGCAGGCGTCACCTTTCCCTCCAGATGTGCTCAAACTGAAATACCCTACCTCACCTTACACCTCCCACATCTCCCCCTCCCACTCTCCTGCTGACAGCGCCCCGTCGCCGGCTCTCTCCTACTCCTCCACAGGATCCGTCTCAGCCTCCTCGAGCCCCGCGAACACCCCCGAACTGAACAAACAGGACAATAAAGTCCAGGCGATTCATAATTTAAAAACCTTCTGGGCCAACGCCGGCCAGAAACACGAGGTGCCCTGTCCTGCCAGTTTACTCCGCGGTGGGAATAAAAAGATGAGTACAGTTCAGAAGGATGTTTTGGGTTTGCTTAATCTCTCACCTAGACACGAGTCTGTCAGCAAGAACGCTGAGGGATCTGAGGAGCGTAACACTGGCGACAGAACAAACGGTCACCAAAAACTGGAGGCTAAACCGCCTCCACCTCCGTCCTCTAATCCTCCCACAAACTCTAAAGGAGGCATCAAACTCCCGTCTGGAAACGGCTACAAGTTTCTCTCACCGGGACATTTTTTCCCGTCGTCTAAATGTTGAGAATTTGGATATTTGCCACGCTGAAGTCCGAGCCAGAGGGCCGATCTTCTGTTTCGTTTTTCGGTGTTTGTACTATGACAGGAGCTGTCCATTTGTCAGCCACATTTTTAGCAATACCTGCTGAAGACAAGGATTTAAAAAAATATACTGTTTCATACTGACGGTGATTTTACATGTCATTACTTTTTTTGTGAAGGGACGTTAATGTTTTGAATGTGATGACTGTGCCTTCTTCTGGAGAGAGCTGGAAGAACAAGAAGGCTCTGACACTGGGTTGCACCAATAAAGACTAATTTAATCTAAGATTAGTTCTAATCAGAGTTGAGCAAAATTAGGTTTAAAATAAATAAATCCAGAATAAAAATTAAGCAGAGCTCTGTTGCACAATTAAAAACTAATCTCAGTTTAATAAATCCAGGTTTATTGATGTTTATTTTACTTTTGTCTAACCAGGAAGTCTCGTTGAGATTGAAAATCTCTTTTACAAGTTAAATTGTTTGCAAGATAGCTAAAAAGTTAACAAAACCTTACATTGTTAAAATTGTTTACTTGCTAGATAAAAAGTTAACAAATGTTTCAGTATTTGCTGTCTAGCTAAAAAAGTTAACAGATGTATTATTTGCCAGCTAAAAAGCTAATAAAACATTAAATTGTTTGCTTGCTAGCTAAAAAGTTAACCAAAACATTAAATTGTTTACTAACTTGCAAAAAGAGTTAACAAAATGTTTGCTAACTAGCTAAAAAGTGAACAAAACTACATTGTGTGCTTGCTGGCTAAAAAATTAGCAGAACATTAGGATTGTTTGCTAGCGAGTTAAAAAGATAAAACATTAGATTGTTTGAATCCGTCCCTTAACTGTTCGTTGAGGAACTTGATTATTTTGCTCAGTCCATCTCAAAGAGGCAGCCATTTTAAAAGTTAAACTTCCTGACGTGTAAAGAGTTTAAAGTTTTGATGCGACAGAATTAAATTTAATCTCGGTTTAGAGTTCAAACTAAACTGGTTTAAATTTAATCTTTCTACATTTTAAGCTAGTTTAAAAAGTTTGATGTGACACAAGTCAAAGTTAAGCGGGTTTAAATATTGATCGTTGTTGGTGCAGCCGAGCCTCAGAGACGAGTTGAATCTCTGGCTTTAATGGTGTTTTCATGACTGACTAGAGAGCATGTGTCTCAATGCCTCCATGTACTGTACTCACAGTCTGTTGACTGAATGCCTGAGAAAAGGAGAACATTTTATGTCGACCTAAATGCTCGCTATATTTGTGTAAGTTGACCTTGATTTATTGTGTAATAATTATTGTTAATTGTCATTATTATCAATGCTTATTGTTGTCTTTTATTTTGTAAAGTAAACTGTGTTTTCCAGTCATCATTATTACACATTTTATAAAGACAATTAAACGGAGGAAGAAGTAAAGAAAACATTTTGATATTTTTTATGCAGATTTGATGTGTGATTGTCAGCATGGTACCTCTTGCTGTTCCGTGTGTTAGTGACTTTATAATGTAACATTTTGCAGCGGTGCCACACAGACGCATATTTGGAGAAATCGCAATTCTCAAAGAAGTTGACAAATAAAAATATTCCTTTGCTTGTCTGGTTTTCATGACATAAAGTCTTTACACTTACAATAAACATAAAACAGTAAATAGTACAGTTTTTAAGTGCTTGTCAGTTATTTTTACACCCCTTATAATCAAGAAGGCCTCATGACCCCTCATTAAACGTTGGCGACCCCTAGTGGACGTATAGTGCTACAGCGTGATGTCACCACAATACACCTGAACAATATAATGTCTTTATGATGCTTAAAAGTCAGAGAACTTGTTCTTTTAATTCCCTATGATATTAGTATTCCCTATTCTTTCTTTCTTTTTTTAAAATTGCACACATATAAAATACAATAATGAAAGAAAAAACAAGAATAAATGAAGCCACAGGCTTAAGCAAGGGACCCCCCTCCCCCTTCTTTTAGGAAAAAACAAACAAACAATTAAGAACAATATATAGGATAATATATAGGCCTTGTCTTTGTGTCACAGGATAATTAATAAAATAAGGTCATTGTACACTGTACACACAATATTCTTGTTCAGAGTTCCTTTGTGTCTTATTGTAAACATCTTTGGAATAATTTTATATTTTTTGCGATGGTTTCCACACTTTTTTATCCAACTTCTCTGAAATTACTCTCATTCCTTCATGGCATTTATGTAATATAAGTAATTTTTTAAATGTACAATATGTAATATTCTTATATGTACTTAAAAAGTCTTAAATCCTGAGAGAATGTTTTTTAATCAGTTATAAATGCGTTTTAATCATAAAACAGACATCACAGAAAAAGGGGGAGGGAAATGAAAGAAACCAGAGAGGAGATATATCAATAAAATGAATATATTACAGTTTATAAATAGACAAATAAATACATGAAAATGTATGAATAAATAAGATGTCACGTGTCATATTTAGCAGTACTATTTTCTAATATTTCAGATGATTTCATTGGTTTTCAGAATACCTTAGTAATTTGCCACAATTAATCCAAAAATAATAAAATATTTGCTTAACAATATAATTATCAAATTAATCATATCTATTGGACTATTGGTCATATGCCAGTGTTTTTAGTTTTTTTAATTTTTAACATACAGTATTTAATTTCATTTGATTTATTATGTAATTGTTGATATTTGGTTTCGTTAATACCGTGTACACTGTCGAATGGTGTGGATTTTTCGGCCAATCAGATTTTTTCCGGAGGGCGGAACGAACTTGTTGATAATTCTATCTGGTATCAACTCTCAGTGCGCAGGCGCAGCCCGGGTGACGAAGATGGTGCTCATCAAGGAATAGTGAGTCTGAAGTGTTTTTAAAAAATGTCTTTTGGCGCATCTAGAGGGGCATTTTCATCTATCCGAGAGCTTATTATTGAAGAGTAAACATGGGCGTACCGTTTGGCTGTGGTGTTCGCTGGATTTTATTGTCGTTTAGCCCGTAAAAAGGCAGGTTTGAGCAGGGTGGATCAGGACGTGGACACCGCCGGTCTTTTTTAGGCGTTGCTAGTGCATGCTAACGCTAGCCATTGAGTTGTAGCGGTAGAGGGGATAATTAGCTTCTTAATCAAAATGAGTTACATAAAAAGGCTACACTGGTTGCACACAAATAGTATGCACATTCAGCTAGTTAACATGGCTTTAATGGCTGAATATATCACGAACATTGACCTAGCGAGCCGGTTAGCAGCGTGTTATATCGCTAAAGTGCCGTAATGTTAAGCTTTGGTCCCGTGAGTGACAGATTAAGGTTCCTTCTCCGTCGGATTTACCGTTAATGCTAGCTGGCTAAGTTAGCTGTAGCAGCCGGCTAGCTGCTAGCATGACAATTATCTGACAGCGGAGTTCATTTGCAGAGCACATATATGACAAACATTAGCTAACTGCTAAGTTATAGCTGGTGTGTTAGACGAAACCTGGGCGTGAACAAAGAGTTCAGGAGGAATAATCCTCCAATATTAGCTACTAGTACCCTTCAGGCTAGCTTGAGGCTGTGGAAGGACTAACTACTTTGCTGTTACTTTGCCGCTAGCATTACAGAGTTAGCCCTTTAATAACTGGGCGGCTAATTCTAACACAAGAGTGAAACTGCCTCTTTATTACCAGTAATTATCTGAGTGTTGTATTGGAGGTGTGTGGTGGTCGTTACTGTTCACTTTTTTATAGCAGTGCTAGCTTTCACTCTATTGGCTAACCAGTATCCGCTACACATAACGGTACCTGTTGTAGTCGGGGTGTGTTAAGCTAACCCTGTCTTACACCACTCCACTGTGTTACTGGGTATTTACTCAGCAGTAGTGCTTAAACATGAATCACAGCAGGAACAATCACATATGATTTTCAAACACCAGATGGATGAAGCAAAGTTTTGGTTTCACTTCAATCTGAGACGTTATTATTTCTGAAGCCAGTTGAAACAAGTGTTGTCTGTGCTAACAGCTGAGATTTCTGTCTCTAGCCATAAAATAATGATTAGAACTGCAACGATTGATCAGTTACTAAATTAATCAGCCACTATTTTGTTGAATGATTAATCAGTTTTAGTGCTTTTTTTTTAAGGAAAAAATCTAAATTCTATGATTTCAGTTTCTTAAATGTGAATATTTTCTGGGTTCTTGACTCTTCTGACAGTGAACTGAATATCTTTGGGTTGTGGACGAAACAAGACGTTTGTGGACGTTATTTGGGCTTAGAAACACTGATGAACATTTTTCATTAATTGACAAAGTAATCAACTATGAAAATAATTGTGTGTTGCAGCCCTCATGATAATCAGTCATATAAGCTTTAATTGTGTAGCACCAGCACAAGTGCTTTAATAAATGACATGCCAGACAGGATTACAGTTATATGGTAAGAAATAAAACCAGATGGGCCTAACTTACATTTAAAAAATGCTTAGGAAATTGACTAGAAGATTTAGAGTAGAACTTAACAATATGTGGGGGGAAAAATCAGAGATTTTGACAGATATTGTAATTGCTATATAATTCATCATTAGTGGGAGTGATCACTTTTGCATCATTCTGACAGAAATAAACAGCTGTCAGATCATGATGATGTGTCATTTGTTGGGGTCTTTACTACAGCTGAACAGTTTATTTAAATCACAATATGGCCTACTGCAAGTTTTAAATCACAGGAGGCGCAATATTTGTTAAAGTTTTTAAATAAATAAAAAAACATATTGTTCTGCTGAAGAGATGTTCTGGCAGGCCAGGCCATCATGTTCTACAGATTTAAGAAAACATCTTTGTTTGATACAGATCCCTGCAAAAATCCCACCATAACCATTCCAGTGTTTTTCAGTGAAAATGAGAATAATGATGGAAAAATTCAGTCATTCATTCTTCCCTTTAATATCAAAAACCATATCACAATTGCAAAATCAGCCACAATAATCACAATTAGATATTTTTAAAAATGGTTAAGTCCCAGTCTGCACCAAAGAAACAAAAGATTTGTCTGCCAGCTCGTCTCTGCAGCACGACTGTACTACATCATAATGCTGTTTTCTCACAGTTTTCCTTTATCAAAAAATGGCAGCTTCTCTGATTTGGATATTACACTTGGCTATATTGCAGTTTGGATAATATTTAGATTAATTGTGCAGCCCTAATGATAGTCAGAGCCAAATAATAATAATCAACTTTATTTGTGTAGCACTTTTATTCACACAGAGTTTTAACAAATTACATGCAAGACAGAAATACAACTATAGTAAGAAATAAAACCAACAGTGTTCTAACAGTAACGTCAGTTAGATTTGGTTCAGTCGGAGCTGAGGAATATAAAAACATTCATCTTTGATCACCACATCTGAGCCTGTCTTACTGTCAGATGTGTCTAAACCACAAATTATATGAACTTCTTTTTAAAATACGAAAATGTGAAATTATCAATTACCTTATCGGTATTTTCCATTTGAATGAGTTAATTATCAGTTATCGTTTCAGCTGAAAGGAATCCATATTGTGCATCCCTAAATATTTATAATAATTTATCATTTATAATGATAATAATCCTAATAACTTTATTTGTATAGCACATTTATTCCCGCATTTATTAGGTTACATGCAAGATAGCAATACAACTATATAGTATGAATGCTAAATGATAGAAAATAATACATAAAATTAATATAATAATGGTCAGAAGTTATGATATTATACAAGTCAGCTAAAAGCCAGTTTAAAAAGAGCGTATTTCACTGAGCTGATGTTTTATAATTTGCCCACATTCTGCTCTCCAATCTCATGTTTTCACTGTGGAACAGTATATTAGCCGTCTTGCTCAGAATATAGGCTAATCAATAAGCAAACAGACTGATCCTGTCAGATCATATCCTTACGTCTCCCACCTCTCAACTGTCATGATAATATTGTAACTCATTAATGAGGATCAGGTTTTCCTCTTACAAAGGCGCGCTTGCATCGGTCTGCTTGCGTGTGCGTAAGAACAAGAGGAAAATTAAAATGAATGGATTTTTTTTTTATAACTGGCTGCAGCTGCAGTTGGTCTCTCACCATTCAGATACTTCTTCTGATAACTTACACTATTATCGTACACACATCTGTATTCACTAATAACAACTGCATCCAAAGTAAGAAACTAAAGAGAGTTATATTTTTAAGAGCAAAAAGACAAAATGAGCTGTTTAAAAGAAGAATCTTAGAAGATAAAATTGTAAATTGAAAACATGATGATGAGTTTTCCTAATCTGAAACGAGACCAGGGCTCAGAGCAAAATGTGAAGGCCGATATCTTGAGTCCATTAGTGTTGCCAATTAGTTTTCTGCATGTGTATAGAAGTGAATAATATAAAGCATCTGAGTCGAGAGCTCTGTCATACCACCATGGTCATCTGTGTGATTGCCTTATTAGTGATGCTGCAGTATGATCTTTTTTTTCTCGGTCATACTTCTTATATAAACTGTCTCAGCCTTTACATCTTGCCTGGATTTTCTCCATACATGAGAGCACGAGGACAGGAGAATCCCTGCAGCTCACACCAGCTTGGGAAAGTTAAAATGTTTGTTGTGTTACTGCCAGATATTACATCAAATTCATGATAATTTTTGACATGTTTTAACATGTTTAACAGTCTTTTAGGCAGAGGTAGAGGGTGTCTACTTATGACTGCTCCAAATCAGTTCAGTTCAGCTCTGAATCAAATGTGGTTAATGGTGACAGAGATTTGTTTTACATGCTGTAAATGTAATATGCATATATGGCTGATAGGACATGACAGCCTGCTTAACCTACTTATCTGGTCTGTAAAATTCACCACTTGCATAATATTGTCTGGTTATCACTGTTGTGAAAGTCAGCTTTGGTAATGATTGACAGAGAAGCATTATGTTATAGGGCTACATGTAGGTGCATTAAATCTGCAAGTTAACACCACGCTTCTAATTAAATAATCTCTCAGCTGTTTTTGATCGATAAATTTAGGGCTGCAACCAACAATTATTTTTATTATCCAGTGATGTGCAGATTGTTTTCTCAATTAACTGATAAGTCTATAAACTGTAAGATAAATCTCCATTATAATTTTCTAAAGCCTAAGATAACTTATTGAGACTGCTTGTTGTGTCTGACCAACAATCCAGAACCCAAAGATAATCAGATTACTATCATTTATGGCCACAAGATCACATTTGAGAGGCCGGAATCAGTGAATGTTTGGCATTTTTGCTTGAAAAATGACGCAACGATGGACTCATCTTTATTTATGTAGGACCTTTCATACAAACATGCAGCTCCACATAATCAACACTGACTAAACAATAAACTGCAAGACTAAAACAACAAAATGTTTAAAAAATGCATAATGACCATGGATAAAATGGTGTAAAAACAATGGTCAAAACTTAAGAACTAAGGTTAAAGCAGTACACCGAATTAAAAGCTAGATCAAAAAGATTCATCTTTAATTTCCTTTGAAGTAGTTGTCAACTATTAAATTAAGACAAACTATTTGATAATCATTTTGACTCATTTTTTAAGAAAAAAAAACAAGTCAAAATTTTCTGATTTCAGCATTTCTTTACTACTCTGTGACAGTAACCTGAACCTTTCGGCTGCGGACAAAACAAAGATATTTAAGGACGTCACGTTGGGCTTTGGGAAACACTGAATGTTTGCGGTTGTAGGTGTTTTATTGACAGTAAAGAGAAGTTAAATCAATCAGCTGAATAATCAGTTTTTAGAAAGTCTTATTCAGCCCTCTGTGTCAAAGCATCACAGCACCTGAGCTGCACGTGTGTCTGTAAAGGCACATAGAGGACTTACACTGGATGTTACATAACTACGGGTTACCTGGACTACAGACCACTTGAACTGTGACTGGTCAGCCTTTTTGTCGAATCGTTGAAATTGTTTTGCCCTGAATAATCCTGTATAAGCTATTTCCAGCAGCACGGACCTCCTCCCTGCTGCCACTGTTACCGCTCTGTATCTCTCAGTGCTCTCCAGTGTAAACACAGTTCATTTGTGTATTTAATGAACACATGATACTGAATACTAAGGATGCAAATTACCAGCAATTTTCTGTCACTGGCCACATTATTTTATGCACGTTTTCCCTCCATGAAACAATCGACGTGGGCCATTTTGCACGATCAAGCACACACGATCAATTTCTTAACAGTGATTAATCAATAACTGATTAATCATTAACACACATCGTTGTGAGCTGAAAAGAACATGAACCTTTCTGGTGTCATGTCAGTAGTTGGGCCAGATTTTTGTTTGTCATGGTCATCTTCGACTTCACGTAGAAGCACAGTACAGTGATTTTGTTTGGTAATATTTCCCCTTTTTTTGCCAGTAAAATGAAACTGATGCAGCAGAATGTCTGGAAAACACCTCCACAGGAAATTATAGTGGACACACAGGAAAAAGATGGAAGCACGTGCATCACTGGTGGTTTCATTGATTTAATTCCTCATCTGGTGCTGAAATCTAAGCTATGCAGGGAAAATAACAGGTGTCTGGACTAAACCTCTGTGTTGTAATCTCACCACTTCACCATCTCATGCAGCAGATGTTTTTGTACACTTTGCCAGAACTAACATTAGGTTGTTCATAAACACATCTTTCATCTCTCTATTTTCTCTATTTTTTTCATGATAAAAAGATTCATATTGTGATAATGATAATATTACAGTGGAGGAGTCAGTTCAAAAAAAGTGAAGCAACCTCGGTCGTAGCAGTTTGGTTACAAAACATCAGATGTACAATAAATCAGGGTGATTCAAGACAAGAGGAGAGACAAAAACCCTGTGAGGAGAGTTCAACAGCTGTCGTGATTCTTAAAGCAAAAATATTTTTCAGTTGTCAGGAATAATGTCAACGCAGAATACCCCGAAATATTCTCTTGTTATGTTAGGTGCCATATCGCCCACTCCTAGCTAACATGCTAATTTCTCTGTTACAAAAGCCATGCAGCAATATGAGCCAAGATCACAAACACAGCACTTAACATCAGTGTGTCCGTGTGGTGTTTGAGCTGGCCTTGGACATAAAAATGTTCAGATCAAATGATCAAAACTGCAATATGACAGTGTGCAATATTCAAATCAACATTTTTTCCTATAAAGGAAAAGTGTGTGACAAAACAGCGTTAAACAAAGTACTGCAGAGCTACAGAGATGCCCTGACCTACAAATGTAGTTTTCCAGATGTAAGAAATCACATTTATTTGGTACAGACCCCCAGAAATCATCATCATATTTAATATTTTTTACTCTGTGAAAAGGAAAATTTGATGCGGAATCATTATACCAAACTTACGATATCAGAATAATCGTGAAATTATTAATTTTTTAATGTTTATTTACCATATTGTGCAGCACTAATCTCTGCAACTTAAAAAAAATAATGTAGTCAATAAAATATCTGAAAATACAGAAAAATAGTTTTCAAATGTTTCATTTTGTCTGTGCGACGGTCCAAAATCAAAAGATATTTGATTTATATTGAAAAAAGAAGGAAATCATAAAAATCAAGACGCTGGAGACGAGGAATGTCAGGAAAAATAAAACAGTTAAGTGATTATCAAAATTGATGCCAATTTATTTTTTGTTTCATCTTTAATCTTCTGAGTATTATTGACAACATCCACTGAATAATGTTGTACAGGACCTTAAGAAATCCAGTTTATGTCCTGGTGATTGTAAGAAGACATTCTCTGGTTGTCTGTTAATTCTCTTGGCTATAAATACATCGTACAGCCTGACGGCGTTCCAGTTGTTTACATTATAGGCCTGGACCCTTTGGTTCAGGAACTTAATACCCTGAACTGCGTCTGTCAGGCTGCATATTTTCATCCTGTGCGACGGCCCCCAACAAGCTTCATCACACTGTTTATGTTTAGAAGAGTCGGCCGCTGAATGTGCCAGTCTGAACGCAGGATTTGTATGAATTGTGAGAGGAGGAGGTGCCGCCTGCCTGAGACGGCAGGGAGGAGCCTTTTACTGTCAATTCCATCATTGCATAATTAAGCTGTAATATCCATATATAGGCTGCACATAACCAAGCCCTGCTTATACTGCAGGTTCAGCTTCTGCTCTGGTTTGTGACTGTATTCTCATCATGAAAGTTGGACTCAGCCTATTGTAAAATTGATTTACTTGACGTTATTGATTCAAGCATATTATCTTGACAAGAAAATACTTTTGATCACAAAATAGCTTAACAGTAAAAACTACTTAGTGATAACTAGCACTGCAACTAACGATTATTTTCAAGCATCGATTAATCTGCTGATTATGTTCCTGATGATCTGATGAATTGTTTGCTCTATAAAATGTCAGAAAATGGAGGAAAAATATCCATCAGGTTCCTGAAGCCCAAGGAAACGTCCTCAAATGTCTTGTTTTATCTGCAACACAAAGATATTCAGTTTACTGTCATAGAAAATGAAATAAACTAGAAAATGTTCACGACTGAGAAGCTGAAATCAGAGAATTTGGACATTTTTTGTCTTTAAAAAGTGCAGATTAATCAATTGTCAGTTGCCCTGGTCTTTTTCAAGGGCTGGATTGTTGTGGCATAGATGAAAATCCTTAATAATTAGCTATATATTGTGATTATTGTTATAATCAATGCAACATAATGTCCTTCTTTTATGAACCATTTTCTGTTGCATCCTTGTGCATCACTTCGTATTTAATTTGTGCCAGTCTTGCTGTAAATACAAAGCCATTCTTGCTTTCTTACCTAAACTGTGGTCCTCAATTACGAGGAATTATTGTTGCTTCATAATTGGGCTACAAACCACGTGTTGTCTCCGACTGACATACTTTTGGGAACTGAAGCGGAGTTTTAACATTCAGACTCGGGGACAGATTGTCCTCTTTTAGCACAGGGCCACTTCATTTTTTCCCCAAAGATGGTCAGAGTAGAGTTTAATCACAGCTTCATGCTTTTCGAGCTTTCCCGGAGTCACTTGGTC
>JAJHUR010131172.1:6858-27955 GCA_027495735.1 Lutjanus campechanus | reverse complement strand
GGGTGACACAGTGGTGAAGGCTTGCTCAGTTTGCAGATGCATGCTGGGAAATGTGCTGCGACGGTGTGATTCTCCCGAGCCGAGAAACACTCGAGAGCGAGTTCGCTTCTCTCTGAGCCGACCGACCCAGTTATGATCGCTCCATACATCCATCCATCATCTCCTCCTCCTCCTAACTCCGCTCCACATTCCCTCCACAGTGTCGGCCCTGTCCCCGATACAGACAGAGACACACACACACACACACACACACACACAGAGGCAGAGAGAGCTCGGATCAACGCTGCAGACCAACTGACAGAAACTAGAGACGGAGTGGATGAGTAACTGACAGTGACAGTGCGTGAAAACCCTCTGATCCTCCTCCTCCTCATGTTTTGTCCTCCTCTAATGATTATCATGAGAGACAGGTCCACACACACACACACACACACACACACACACACACACACACACAGAGTTTAGATGTGTAAACTGTCAGCTGAACAATCAGCCCGAAGAACAATGTGTTAGTGAAGAAGAAGAAGAAGAAGAAGAAGAAGAGCAGCAGGTTCTACAGGATTCCTGGTTTGTCTGCTGATGTACTCAGCAACTGTTTGTTCTCAACATGACTTCAAATTAACATCATGCAGGCAGATTAAAGTTTATTCTACAGGAGTCTAGAGCTGAGCAGTATATTGATATATTGTATCATGATATGAGGTTAGATATTGATTTATAATATGTCATAAGTGTTGTTTTTTCCTGGTTTTAAAGGCTGTATTACAGTAAAGTGATGATAAACTATACATTTAAATTTATCAGACTATTTTAGCTGTTCTGTTGCTATATGTTATTACATCTGCATTACTGATGATTATTTATCAGAAAATCTCATTACGTTAATTAGGGATGTTAACTGATGTTACAAAATCAATCATCAATAGTTAATCATTAGTCTAGAAATGGCAGTGCTTGTGCCAAATTTGATATTTGATTTGTCTGACCAGGTCATTTGTTTAAAAAGGAAACTTAAACTTAAACTGAGGTGGAAAAGAGGAAAAAAAATGCCTTATTCATCTTATTAATTATTAATGATTGATCAATAAGTATTAGATCGTCAGCATTTTCAACTATTGGTTATCGGAAAATTAAAGCATCAATACTTATGATACTGTTGCAATATTGATATCAAGGTATCTGGTCAAAAATGATGTGATATTTGATAATAACACAAACTTAATTTTAGGGCTGCAATGATCGGTTATTTCAATTGTTGATTAATCTGTTGATTATTTTCTCAGTTAATCAATTAATTGATCCCGTCACAATCTTGTAATGTGAAGCACACAGACAGACGTCTAATCTGCTGATCATTTTCTTGATTAATCGATTAGTTGTTTTGTCCATAAAATGTCAGAAAATGGTGACAAATGATCAAAGTCGAAGATAAGATATCAAAATAGTGGATGATTAATTTAATAATTGATTATTTGATTAATCATTGCAGCCCTACTTAAACCTTAGCCGCTCCCACCCTTTTGAGCAAACAATATGCCATCAGTCAGGACCTATATGATCAATAATTATTGATATTGACAGATATGAAGAAGAAAACGTGGTAAATTTCAATAAAGTCTTTTGAGAAATTGTTTATAGCATAAAATGTTTTTTGTCTAACAGCTCGTAACCTCGAATTCTACCCAAATTAAACTAAACTTTTTTTCCCTGATGGTCTGAATAAGTCGCTAAATTTGTCGCTTGTCTGAAAAGTTAATTAAGTCTGGCAAGAGCAACGCTTTTTAGAATAAATCTGCAATTTAAGGTCACTTCTGAGTGATGGGACCTCAACAACGTTTACGGTTAGGGAAGTCTCTGGTTGCTATAGCAACGACCAAAGAGCCGGACTGGGAAGCCAACATGGCCGCAGGTGAAAGTGTTCAGCAAAACTCGCACAAGAGTCGCTGCAAACCTGTTTGAGAAATAATGAACAGACAAATATTTACACTACAAATTCATCTGACCTCTCCTCTGTCTCACACACACACACACACACACACACACACACACACACACACACACCCACACCCCCACAGGACTAAAGATGACTAAGGCTCTGCAGTGACTCATGCCAGGTGATCTAATTACACGAGAGACGATTAATGAAGCAAAGATCATGTGGAGGTGATGTCATGTCACACACAGGTTTTGAATCCCTGCTGCATGATTTTTGAGGCCTTGTCAATCAGATTATATTTAAAAATCAGGATGCTATTGATCTTTTGTTTATTTATTTATTTAACAGGCTCATTTTCAGCTGTAGTCCCTCGGCATGAAACAGAGAATAATTTATCCACTAAGAAACACAATTACAAGACAGAAGACATTCATAATATAACAGCTTCAGGACAGAACAAAGGAAACTCTGATCATTGGCATTTATCACATGTAGTTGTGTTTATTCAATAATGCTGTTTATAACTTATAATGTAAATACATACTGGCTCATTTTCAAACTTAATCCGCTATATTTGTAAATGTAACATCTATAAATTTATTTGTACTTTGTATATTTTTTGTGAATGCGGTTTAACATTTATGTATTTTCCCATTAAATCATGTCGGGGATACTTGATTGTTATCAAATAGTGTTTTATTCATTTTTTTCTAACTCTGTTTTGGATTCTGCAGTGTGTTTTAATAACTCATTCATAATTTATTTCCCCCCGTTTTTTTGCATGTGAGAAATGTGACTGGTTGCAGACTAACACCCACTCCCTGTTTAAGATTCTTCTCATTCACACAAACTGTTTGCCTGATTGCAGATAAATGTTTATATTGCAAGTTAGACAGTGTGCAGGAGTCTTTTTGGAACTTTTTGGTCTACCTGCCCCTCTCTTATGCACCTGTCTCATCTAATAAAAAGTGCAAAGTGTTCCTTTATTCTAAGTCACAGAACTGTCACCTGCACAAGTTTTCAGGTGACTCAGCAGTCGACAGGTGTGTCTCAGACAAAGAGGAAGGAGGCGAACACAGGAAGCTGATGAAGGACTTTGTGTGAAACAACCTCCAACTCAATTAAATAAGACAAAACACCTCCAAATAAACCAGTGAGTGTCCAAAGAGTGGACGTACACATCATCTAATCACCTCAATAAAAACCTGTCTGGACCAGAAGCAACGATGTTAAAGAGGTTTCTAGTTTATTTGACCTGCAGCAAAAAGGCTGAAACATACAAAACCAGCCCGACCACGATCAACTCACTGCTGACAGCACTGTCAGTCTTCTTAATGCTTTTTCCAACATCCAGCAGCTGTGATTTCAGAGCTGAAGTTTCTCCAGTGACTCGACGGAAAAAAACACACTTATTGGCTTTTTAATATGAAACTGAAGAAAGTTCTGGATCCAAACTGGTGAGTCGGGGACAAAATAAGTGCCGGTTTGCTGCTCGTTTCCGCTGAAGGAAAGAGGACAAACGAGACACTCAGACCGTCGCGTCTAATCCGCGGCGGTTGACACTGAGGTTGAGTTCAGATAGTTTCCAGCCTGAGACGAATGTCTGTGGACGGAGAGACGCTCAGATCCTCCATCACTGTCCCGTCTGACCACGATCTGTTCATACAGTTTCTGCAGGTGACGCTCTTATACGGTCAGAGATATATTCTATATAAGACTGCAACAATGATTGTTTACCAATCTAGCTACTTGGTTAGCATTTTGCTAATATTAGCTACCAGCAGAGATGCACCGATTCCAATTTTCTTGGCTGATTCCAAGTTTTTAAGGGTCTGATCTGCCGATTCGGATTTTCAGTCTTTCTAAGAATTATAACTGACAGAATGCAAAAATATTTTTGCATCTTGTAAAATTAAACACTGACTATTAAATATTCATTAAATATTATTTTAAATTTTCTCCAATAGTCCTCCAGGTTGCAGCCAGGCCTTATTATATTATTATTAAGACTGTGTACTCAAGGGAACACGATCTCGCAATTTCTCATGATGTCATGTGGAAGCAGATGTAAACAAACTGACGTGGTGCAACAGTTTGCTGTAGTAAAACTTTGCAGTGAGAGAAACAGAAGCAGACGAGTCTGGATGAGAAAATGTTCGAGGAGACGCATCAACACAGGTTGTTTATTCTTCAGTCAGAACAGGAGGTGAGATTTTAACTGTCAGTCTGTGAACAGCAGTCTGCTGCTGGCTAACATTAGCATGAAGAGCTACAAAGTTTACGGCTGTTCTGCGACATCGTGAGCTGCTCAGCTGCTGCGTGTCCTTACAGACGGTCTGTCGTCTCTTCATCCTGTTCTTGGAATCTATTGGTAACACCGACTTCATGCGAGCCTGTGTCTGAATGTGTGACTGTGATTAGTGCTGTTGTGGCTGTGACATTATGGTCGGTGTGTCTGATGTGCTGCCCGTGAATATGACCGGCACAGAATCGGTTATGTGACACTGACTGGCCAGTCAAGGTCGCTCATGCTGAAAAAAACACTCGGTTCCGGCCTCTGTCCGGTCGAGCGGTACATCCCCAGCTACTTGATGTAGCAAGCGAGCTAACAGACTGCCCTAAAACACTGTGATTGGTTACTTCTACTGGGCTGTGATTGGCTTGTTCTTGTTGCCAGAGAGCCTTTCTAATATTGTCAAAGGGTCATTTTTTTTATAAACCTGCCAGAATATTTTTTGCTCCTAAACCTAACTAATTACTGTTGTTTCTAAACCTACACAGCAAAATCAGCAAACCTAAATTAGTCAGAATTGATTTCAGCACTTGTCTATATGGGTCCACACCACACAGTGTTAATTTAACCGTTTCAGGTACCAGAATCAGTCGTGAACGGTGAACGGTACCCAGTAGGGTTGGGTGATATCCACCAAACTGGCATGGGACGATGTCCACAGTTAAACACTGTGGTGTATGATGATATCATTGTTGTATTTCTGTTAGCTGCTGCAGCAATAAAGCCCAAAATAATTTAAATTTAAAATTAAAATATCTATTTTTATTTGCCTCTAAATTCATACTTTGACTGGGCTGTAAATAGTGTGACTAAATAAGCTGTTTTTCCTTCAGTAAATCAGGTGCAAGGGGCGATGTGGGTGCAGCTCAACAGCTCACTGGTCGATGACATTGTGATGAACAACGGCATCATCCATCGGCCCAAACCCAGTACCCAACCCGACTGTTCAGACATGATTTAAAAAAGAACAGACTGTTTTCCTTTTTCTGATATTAAAACAAACTATAAACATAAAATTTGTCACTCCTGGACTGAAGGAAAGAGCTCCATCAGTTACAGCAGCCAGAGAGAGAAAAGAAACACACATTTATAGAAAAACTGTGATGAATTATTACTATAATAACGACTCTGACACCTTGTCAGCACAGAAACGTCTGAAAACAACCCGGCAGCATCACACTGAAGCTGTTACTGGAGCTTCCAAAGGCTGAATTAGATGAGCAACTGCTCCAGACAGCGACATATGAGTCACAGCAGGCTTTAAATTCTTCTTTTTTTTCTTTCTCTCTCGTGATTTCTTTGGGTTTACAGGCTGGTTGTTGCTCAGCAGTCTGCAGATTAGCTTCCACACTTTCTCCAGCAGTGACAGATCTCCTCACGCCTCAGTTTGAGGATTACAGCAGCTGGTCAGCAGACCACACTCCGTCAGACTGAATATAGGAGGTTCAGGCTGCAGAACAAGAGTATACAGTCATCTAGACAATTACTGAAAATGCATACGAGTCCAGAAACCCTCCAGGAGCTTTCCTGAAAATATCTAGGAACTGTTCCTGAGGTGGAAAAAGCTAAAATCAAACTATTATACAAAGCTCATCCTTAATGTTCAATTCTAAGCACCTGGCCAAGGATGTTTCCCAGAAATGATCCAATGGTTCTCTCCAGAAACCAACTAAACAAAACCTAAGAAAGATCTCCTGAACTACTTAAACACACAACCTAGAAACTGTCCCAAAACTAAGCCATTGCGCAAGTGTGATCTCTTCAGAAAACAATCCAAGAAAACACTAAAAATCAATTAACACAACTTACAAAACATCCTGAATCTCATCAATTTTTTTAATTTTCCGGAAGCTATAAAGTTATTTCAGAAATGACCCAGAAATGGAAAGACTCTGCATCCATGCTCACAATGACAAGAATCATCTGATAAATGATCAATAAACATAAAAAAAACCATCCAATCTATCTAGAAATATCCCATAAATATCTAAGAAAACATTCAAGAATCCACTGAGAAATTAACAGTGAACTAACTACCAAGATCCAAGAAGCCATCCAAGAATCTACTGATAATTTACCAATAAATATCCAAAAAATCATCCAAGAGACTACCCAGAAATTAACAAAAAATAGCTAAGAAAACATCCAAGAATCTACTCTAAAATAACCAATAAATATCCAAGAAAACATAAAAGAAATTGACATAATAAATAATCATAAATAACCAATAATTATCAAAGAAACTACCCAAGAATCTACTGAGAAATAGAAATAACCAGTAAACTAGCTAACTAACAATCCAAGACACCATCCAAAAAACCATCAAATAATCAACTGAGAAATTACCAATAAATATCTAAGACACCATCCAAGAATTTACCCATAAATGACCAAAAATATCCAAGAAATGATCCAAGAATTTATTGAGAAACAAGCAAAAAATATTGAAGAAAACATCCAAAAATCTATCCATTGATGACCAGAAACCACCCAAGAATCTAGTAAAACATTTACCCAACAGTCTAAGAAACCATCCAAGGATCTACTGAGAAATAATCAATAAACATCTAAGAGACCGTCCAATAATCTTTTCAGAAATGGGCAATAGATATCCAAGAAACCATCCACGAATCTACTCAACATCCAAGAAAACATTTAAGAATTTACCCCAAATAACCAACAAATATCCAAGAAACCTTCCAAGAATCTCCCCTAAAATCACCAATAACATCTAATAAACTGTTTCCAGAAACTATTTCAAAGTGTATAAGAAAACTGTTCAGAATCACAGGTGCTGGACACAAATACACCGTCACCCTGGAAACTCCAGTAAAATTCCCTGAGGAGGAGAAGACCTCTTATTTACCAGACAAACAACAGTAAACATGTGTGTGTGTGTGTGTGTGTGTTGTGATGGTAATGGTGGTGGGGGGGTGAGCGACGACCCCCCACATTGATGTGGCTCAGTAAAGCATCTGAACTGCTTTTTAAACAACATTAGCATGAAAAACACATCAGTTTCGGCTGCGTTTTTGGGCTCTGATGTGCCAAAAAAAAAGTGTTAAAAAGTGCAGAAATCCTTTAAATCTCTTTCACGGCTCGACTGAGCGACTGATGGCTCTTTTTTCTCCAACAGAGGAAGTGAGAGAGAGAGATTAAGTTTACTGCTGTGTTTTACAGTCAGGGACGCTCGAGCAAAGCAAATGGCTGGCTGGGCATCGCTTGTCTCTGGGGTTACCATGGCGACAGGAAGCTAAAGACAGACAGACAGACAGACAGACAATCCCAAACAGCGTCGTCTCGTATCTAAAATGCCATCCTGTGGCATCTTCACCGGAGCTCCAGACGGGTCAGGGGGTCAGGCTGAACACTCAACCCGCTGAGGGAGCACCGTGGCCTGGCTACAGTCTGCTGGGAGGCCTGGGGGAAGAACCAGGAGGACACACAACCACACACACACGTTTGTCTGCTGGAGAAAACACACACACACTCCATCCAGGAAGGATGATTTAATGAATCAAAGAGAACTGACAGTTGTAAGATCTCTTAGTTCTCAATAACTGACCCTGTTCATTAACAGAACCACGGTCAACTTTCTCCTTTCATGTTTCTTGTATATAATGTTTTCTTTTTTTTTCCCAAGATGGCGAAGTCATAACCTGTTCTGCCTCTGAGTGGCTTGCCCCGATATCCTCCTCATACCAAAACGTACCCAGAACCTACCCGACCCCAACGACACAAACCAATAAAGTCAACATGTGGTAGCCAATCAGAGACAGAATAGAGCTACGTACTCGGCTCGTCTATGTTAAAAAGAAACACAAATTCTGAAGATGGTTAAAGGGAGTTTCTGGAGGACCTGTTAAAGTGACATATGGTCACATCTTAGTTAATTAGTTAATGATAGCGATCAGATGTAACTAGCTAGCTAACAGCTGATGTCCAAACAAAATAATGTCAAATAAGGCGCAATTACTGCCATTTGTAGACTTAGTTAATATATTTTTAATTGGTTAAATTCTGACGAATCGGTAAATGATTAATCATTAACATCACTAGTTTAAGGTACCAAGCTTACTCAAATCTTATTGGAGTGCAGAGCAAAAGGGGGCGGGGCTTAGGAAGAGTCGATTACAGAAATAAAAAAATAAATCAGTCAAACATGACACTCTAATAAAAATAAGTGACACGATTGTTTAATTTATCAGCTAAAAATAATGACACTCCCTGCTCACTTACACAGACACAATGTTTGTTTAAATTATTGACTTGTTCATTGATTCTCTTCCAGGTTTGACTTTCTAATTAAACAGCATGTCAAAGTAACTCCGGCAGCAGATACAAGCGTCCGTTTTTTTTCCGTTGGCACATGAGTACAGAATGAGCTGCTGTAAAAACTGCTGTAAGTTCACTTTTGCTGAATTAACCAGAGGACAAAGATTCAGGAACGTTCAAAGATCAGGTTGCACAAGTGTGTCACCGAGCAGGACATAATTAAATTAATCGATTTCTGATTGCAGTCTGGTGTGGCAATGTCTCCCTGGCAGACAGTCAAAGAAACAGTGTTATTAATAAGAGAGCACACTTTAAATAAATAAAATAAAAAGTTACAGGTTTAATCCCCCAGCAGCTGATCTGCCCTTGAGCAAGACACACCCTTGACATGAGCACGAGGTTAATGTCTATAAGTCAAAGGTCATTAAAGATGTGTAGCATCCACAGGATGCACGGGTAAATAAGACTGAGCTAATCAAATTATTTAATGACCACATTTTTGTAGTTTTTCTCAGCGACAATGACACAGTTCTGTCTGTGACCTGCATGTAGGTGAGTTTGAGTTGTATGTTGACACATAAGTGAGTTCAAACACCCTGAGGACTGAAAACCTGCTAAAAACTAATGTAGAAAAATGTACTTTTCTCTCTGCAAACAGACTGTAGTGTGTGAATCTGCATGCAGTTAATCCAACATCCTCATACCCGAATGACAAAATAGGTCGATTACCAACTAGAGCTGCAACTGTTAGTTCAGTAAATTAATTATTTCAGTCAGTTTTCAATCAAAAATGTCAAGAATTTGCTGGTTCCAGTGTTTTAAATATGAGGATTTGCTGCTTTTCTTGGTTGTTTATGACAGTAAATGAAGATTATTTGGGTTTTGGACAGTTGGTCGGACAAAAGAAGTGATTTGAAGGCATGAGTTTGAATTTTCACAGTGTTGCAACAATTTATAGACTAAACAGTTAATTGTGAAATAATTGTCAAATTAATTGATAATGAAAACAGTCGTTAGCTGCCGTCCCGTTGCCATTGACCAGTGGGCATTAGCAGCGACAGGTGTACCAGACCTGAAGTACATAATGTGACGTTAAACATGTGCTCAATGTTGTAAAAGAGAAGCAGTTTGGTTCAGTTTAGGCACCAAAACTACCTGGTTAGGTTTAGTAAAAGATCGTGGTTTAGGTTAAAATAAGAACAAATGTAACATAATATAAGATAACGTCATCTATCTAGAAATGACCACAAAATATAATGTAACTTAACACAGTCAAAACTTTTGGTCTCACATTACACTTAAAAATCCTGTGTTTCACCCCAACATCCTCCTAACGTGGACTTTCTCGCTCTTAATATTACGTCACCCGACTTCCTCATTTGCTTCTGTCATATTTATTACGGCCACTAGAGGCGCCGTACAGCTGCTCGTACACACGACCTACAGTTCACTGCAGATTAGTGCTCGAATAACTTGATTAATTCATTAGCAGATTGGTGGAAAATTAAGTGTTCAAGTGTCTGCTCAACATTATAACATATTTCTTGTTTCCTTGTTCATTATAAACTAAATATGGTGGTTGGCTGATTGAACATAAGCACTTTACTTTGGGCTCCGGCAATTTATGATGTGCACACTCCTTTATAATGAAATATAAATATAATCAGAAAATCCCCCCCAAAAATAAGATTGTTTGATTAGGTGCAATCACAGCATAGCTTATAATGGAACCACAAACACTTTCACCACTGACGATGAATAACAAGTTCCTCTAACCAAGAACGTTATAAGAATATGACATAGATGACACCTATTGTGATTAACATGTAACATAAACATCACAGGTTCAAGGCTGCATGTCATTCATCCCACTTTCTCCCTTTTATTTACTTTCCAACCCATCTGACATTTATTTTCTTCTGCAGGGAAGGTTGTTTTTCTCCATTTCTCCACAGAATATCATACAGATAAAACACTTTACAGTGTTCATGAGAACACTAAAGGCATATTTTTAGTCATTTTATGGGCAAAAATGGATAAAATCCAAATATTTTCTCATTTTTCTTCTCTTATATGACAGAAAACTGAATATCTTTGGGTTTTGGACTCTTGCTATGATAAAACTATTTTTCACCGTTTAATGACAATTTGCAGACCAAATAATTTATTGATTCATCAAGAAATCATTTAATCATTTCAAGGTTGCACTACCCACTTGGTCATTATATCCACATTACTGATCATTTTATTGTATGTTATGTCAGGGAAAATGTGTATATCAAGATATATATGGCTTTTGTTAAAGCCATACTCAATCTCCCAGCCCTGGTTGCAGCCTCCTACTGTACAACACTACAACTCACTGCATTACAGTGACATTACAGTCGAAACGTACCAATAAGCACTAGAAAAGCTCATTAAATTTCAGCACCAAGACCCGATAATGCATTAAAAAGAAGATACCAAAGGATAAAAAGTGCTTAACACGGTGATAGAGTGTGTGATAAGTAGCAAAAGCACATTACAGGGAAACTGTAGAATTATTGTAGCAATATCAAAAGATATAAAACAACAAAAAAAGGCCTTAGAAGCACAGATACTGCCAGTAATTATAAGAAAGTTAGATAAATACCACAGATTACACACCATAGATTCACAGTATCATTCTGTGAATATTACATTTATGGACAAGAAGTACCATAGATATGATATAAATCATGTTTAAAATATTATACAGCCACTAGATGAAGAAAGGGCATTATTAAATCGGTAAATACTCCACTATTGTAGAGGATAAACATCATAAACACAGGATAAATAAACCTGATTCTGAGCAGCAAAGAAAAACTGTAGGTCTCTACACCAAAGACCTCCAACACAACAACCTACAACTGGAGGAATATCATGGGACATGACCACCACAAACACACTGCAAAAAAATACTATGAATATTGTAAGAATACCACAGGAGAGTAAACAACAGACTAGTAGTACAACAGCTCCATAAAGGACTGCTGAATAAATATTTATGTGGCCTATAGATGCAACATAGAGCCAAAATAAATAACCTCACTGTCGAGTTAAATACTTCAAAATAAACTGGAGGAATATTCTAGAAATATCACAACACTGACAGGAGAGATAAAATTATCTGAAAGTGGCATCCTACCAATTAAAACCCACACACACATAAATAAAGCTACATATAATAGGATTTAACACATATAAGTCAGTTTAAGTATCACATACACTCAGCCGAAACATAACAGAGTTTGGACACCACAGTATAAATCACTATGGGGCTACTACAGGACTGGCTTTAGTCTCATTTAAAGAATTAGCGGAAATTTGAATGTAGTTTGGTTGGGTTGAAGTGTCACCGTGAGTAACAGCTTGTTAAGCACGCAGAGGTAATTCCGAGCAGCGCTAAAACGAACTGACTGTCACAGAGAACTCAACGGGGCTGAGAGGGGATGAAGTGTGGCGTGTAAATTCCCGTCTAAACTTACCGGAGAGGACGGCTCCGGCGGCACGGACGCTCCTGCGCGGAACCCCCGTTTGAAAATGTCCAATTTTACGACAAAACAAGATTTACTGATCCAGTTTGGCTCCGGCTCGCATCCACAGGCAGCGCGCGCTCAGCAGTCCACCGACACACTGACACCGGCGGGGGGCGCGTGCGAGTGTGCGCGCGCTGGAGAGAGAGACAGAGAGAGAGAGAGGTGGGGACCCCGGGCAGCCTGCGCATGCGTGATCATTCAGGTGGAAGGGAAAGTGCTTTCTCCAGTACACGCCCACCTGCTACACACACTCACACACACACGCGGTTAGTAAATTTGACATTTAAGACTTGTGTGTGTGTGTGTGTGTGTGACAGCTGAGATAAGCTCTACCTGCCCCTCCCTTGGCAAAAGGAGCCAAACTGTTAGTCAGGCTTCCCTCTTCTCACACACGTTATCGTTTCATGTGTCAGCAGTTTTTCTACCTCTTAAAAAAAAAAAAAAAAAATGTCATCAATAAGTCAATAAACCAGTAATTATCGATAAAAACAGGTCACGTCATCACAAATTGACGACAAACAGCACTTTAGCACTAATTTATAACAGGCTGTGCTTCTGGCACAGCGGTGCTTTGAGCTAAGTGCTAACGTGTACTTGCTAACATGCTAACTGTTTGTACGTGTGTACTTGTGTGTCTTACTGTTGTAAACTGTTCATAACAATTGCCCCTGGTGGGATTAATAAAGTTGTCTGTATCTGTATCTGTATATGCTGACGTCAAAGCAAGTTTTTGGCTAATTTGTCTAAATTCAAGCGCTATAAACAAGTGGTTCCCTACCTTTTTGATCCCTTAAAACCAGTTTTGACCAGTCAGTTCAACCAGTTATGTTTTTTAAAATTCTTTCCTGAAGAAGTAAGAGTAGTAATTTACAAGAAGATAATACAAACTACAGTCACGCTAGCAGCTCTGTAAGCCTGTACCTAGGCCCAGCGACGCTTTGAGCTAAATGCTAATGTTGGCATGCTAACAAGCTCACAACAACAAAGATGTTGATGTTAAGCAGCTATTGTGTTTATCATTTTCATCATCTTAGTTAGGCAATGCTGCTAGCATTGCTATAAACCAGGAATATAATCAATAAGTAATTCAGGGTGAAATTGACACAAACTTTTTGAAAAGACACCAAACAACACTTCAGAAATTAGGAGCAAAACTCAAGTTGTAAAATATGCCACCTGCCCCTAAAAAGTTTTAAATGAAGCAAAAAAAAAGTGAATGTGTTTTGGTGTGTGCTGACCTCTGACCTTCAGTTCAACTCGTCCTCGTCTCTTCTGTACAGTCCAGACACAAAGTTAATGAACGGACGGACGGAGAAACAGAATCTTTGTTCCTGCTGTTGAAATGTTTGTGAAAATGAGCCTGGATGCACGAACTCACTCTCGCACAGACAAACAGTAGAATCAGGTTTGTATTGTTGGTGTTGCCTGGTGAATAATTGCCTCTCTTTAAAGCAATCAGAGCAACACAACCACAAACAGACCGGAGTCTTATTCTAAAATCTGTCCGTTTAAAGACAGAAACACTCACACTGCATACTAATCCCGACTTTGGTGAGAGTCTGCATTTACACCTGGAAAAGACTAAATTCATCACACCACACGGCCACACACGCTACATGTTATTATGCTTTGTCTTGATGTGTATTTTTTCAATTCTAAAATACATTTTATTTCAACTGCATTTTTAAAAATAAAACTTCACGTGACAGGAAGTCCAGTTCTGCAAATGTGCAGATGCAAATCTCCAATCCTGCACTGAAAATGTTATGCCTAAAAGTATGTAAATAAAATCAGAGAAATGTACTTAATGTATTAAATGTCAAATTACTCAATGCTGAAAAATGTTTGCATCACACACTCCTTCTTTTCTGTTGTTATAAAGATACTGAAACGCTGTATTCGTAAATTGTAATATGCTTGCATATCGTTATAATGTGAAAGACCTCTTGTCGTAACATGATAACTTATTACCATTTATTCTAATTGGACAACAGTCTAAGGTCTGATATTTCTGTATAACAGACCGTTACTATGGACACAGTTCTGACTCTGGATGAACAATAAAATCATTGTTAAATCACTAAAATCATTTAAAAATTAACACTTTGTCACATAAATGTGTGCCAAATATTTTTTCTTGGTAAGTAACTGTAATAACTGGGATAATTTATAAGTTATTGTTGTGAAATAAATCCTGATAGGACGATACAGGACCCTGATGTACATTATCACTTATATAAGTTATGTCATAATGTAAAATGTGTCAGTTTATAACAACATAAATAACATATTATTTCCTGTTATTGTTATAACAAAAGTTTCTTGTTCTATTGTAATAAGCTTGTAAAGACACAAGAAACAAACTTTAAGATATCAGCCTATTTTTGATTCAAACGTTTAACTGATTGTATATCGTAGAGAGTTTAGTGAGAAGGAGGTGAAAACCAAACTGTCTGTGGAAACCACCTGAAATCTGAAGACCAGGAAAAAGATTTGACAGCATGAAACCTAAGTCGATAAAAGCTTTGATTACATCAGTCGTATTTTTGCACTCTGCACATTTATTTGGCAATTTTGTCACAAACATTTCCAACAAGATATTAAAATATTGGTATTAATGCACATTTTGGTCCTTGTTCAGCATTTATAGGTCAAATAAAACAGAAAATTCCCCTTAAAACATTTTTTTTGGTCTGAATTTTGCTCATAAATGGACAGCAGTCTGTTTTTAGACTGATGCAGGAGTGAGCCGTCCACTTCTGAGAGGATTTCTTCAAACGTTTGTTAATATGAGCAGGAGATCAGTCTGTTGGAGGAAAGCCAGGAAGACAACCAACGCTGAAGCTGCTGGAGAAAACCAAAAATATCCATTCCCCCGCCAAACTTTGACAGAAGCTCAGCTGTTTGAACAAATGTTATAATGATTTAAATTATGTTTTAGTTTTTGTAAAACCCTGTAAAAGTTCAAATTTAATCTTTTCCTTTTCTCTAATCTGAACACAGGTGATGTGATGATTAATAACTGGCAATAACTTTATTATAATAGACATTTTTCATACAGTGGTGGAAAAAACATTTAAGGGAAAGAGCACAGTTTTTAAAAATTAATATTTTTTGTATTTGTTGTATGGCGTGTTTTTCCATTTTTAAATTGACATTTTAATTCAGGTGGGACATAAACAATATACATATTAATTTTCAAAGTGAGGTTTTTGAGACATTATTGCACAAAAGCATCCACGGTCATTGCATAGATGTGTGTTTTTTAAGGCTTGAGGTACAGAGACACAAACAAAAACACGTGTTAACAAAACAACAACAGTCTGAAAGGAGTGAATTCACACGCGGCATCACAGGGAATGTTTAAGGCAGATCGTGCAAAGAGTGCGAAGACATTCAGGTGGACAAAACGACCGCAACATGTGACATCATGATGAAATTCAACCGAACAAAAACCTGCACATTGAAGCGTCACAAAGGTTTGGCTGCTACGTTGGAACTGCATCAAATTGTCACTGTTTCTGTTATTTTGTCCACTTAAAAGGTTCTCGTGATGAACAGAGGAGACACCAAACATTTGGTCTCAATCAGGAGGGAAAAAAACATACAAAGGCAGCACAATTATTCAGTTTTTTTCAACTAAACTGAATATAACCCTGACACTTACAACACACAACACAGCACTACAAGGAGGCCTTATTGAACTGTGACAAAAATGAATCACCAGACTGACCAATTAACTGATTTCTTATCAATAAAATCAATATTAGCTGTTTATCAACTGGAATGTTACTGGAAGGTAAGTTGAGAAGCACAACCTGGAAACGTGTATGAGGTGATGGTTCAGGTTTCAGCTTACAAAGGGTATTATAAACAAATGACATCACCTTAGCCCTGTTTCCATTCAGCTGCATTGCAAATTTTAACCAAATTTTGAGCAAAACTGCAAAAGAAAATGCAAATGATTAGTCGTTTCCTTCCACTACCTTTATGCGATTATTAGGAGATGGTTTATTGAGATAAGCAGTAAGATGGCACCAATTCTTCCGTGAGAAAACCATTATAATCATTATATATGTATTATATGAGGGAAGTTAGATCTGTGTGGAGCGATCATGGGTGTGTTGACTATCGAAGTGGAAACAGCTGATCAGTCACGTGACTTAAACGTTCACTACGTCAGAACTTATTCAGAAAAAGTGGTCTCGTCATTAAGAACATGAACTCTTTTTTGAAACTTTTTTGTGAAATTGAGGATTAAAAAAAATCAATTTCCATCAACCTTTCCTAATGTGATACCTCATTAAAATGCATTGATGCACACACTGGCTGTTAAGATAGTATATACTGTAAATAAACACTTTGGCTATTTGGCTAACGTTGCCTGAAAGAGTGACTACAACCAACCCTTCTTCAACAATGAACAAAGCATCATCGTCGACATACAGCAACATTTTTTGGTTTGTCAGAATTTATTGGTGCCAACAGACCAAAGAAACCAATGACCAGTGCCAAACCACTAAAACTTTGGCTAACGTTGCTTAAACGATTGACCACAACCAACCTTTGCTCAACAATAAACAAGGCATCATCGTCGACGTATTGCAACATATTTTGGTCCGTACACATTGTTGGTAATAATCCGAATCTGTTCTGTACATCTAACATGCTGCTGTAGCAGTTGAGGTGGTTTTAATCAGCAGTGGTGATGATACATTTGATAGGAGAGACTGTAAATAAGCACTAAAACTTTGGCTACTGAGGAAACATTGCCTGAAAAATCGGCTACATTCAACCTTTCGTCATCAACGAACAAGACATCATCATCGACGTATAGGAACATTTTTTTGGTTCGTACAAATTATTGGTCCCTACAGGTTGTTGAACTTGTTGTCATGTAAACCAATGAAGGAAATGACCCACACAATAAAAGAGGGTGCTGCACAATGCATGACAAACTGTGAAATATACCACAGACAACTTCTATTTTTTTGGTTCCAGCTGGGAATGAACTTTTCAGGTTCCAAACCAGTTTATTTTTGGTGTAAACGCTCAGAACGGGGGCCTGGTCCATGTTGGTGGAAAAGGCCTAACAGTGCATTTCCACCCCAGGGACCAGGATCTAAATTAAGTTCCAGGGACAGTATTTTAACTCTCAAAAAGTCCATGCACAAGAGGTGGTATTTTCCAAAAGTACAGTAACTTTGCGGGTGGGTTTTGCGGCACCGAATATTTCTGACTGGTTGAGTACTTGCATTTTATTTCAGCCACCATTTTGAAAAATCTGCAGCTGCAAACCAGTTTGTCTTTTGTTCATTGTGCTCTGACACATTAACGTGGAGTTACAGGAGAAAGCAAACGACTGACAGCGACTGTTGTTGTAAAGTTTCAGGCAAAAATGACGTGTAGAACAGCCGTTGATTTTTCATACTTCAGCGGACTAATCATATTAATCTTTGTGGGTCTTAAGACACGGTGTAAACACAACAACGGGCTGAAGGAACCCTTTAGTTCCTTGAAAATTTAGTTCCTTGTACCAAAGGTTCCAGATACTGAAGCCATGTTTCTTTTACCTCACAAATAATCTCTAACTGAGAACAAAGACTGGCTTGCAGAGGCAGTTTTCATTTCAACCTTTTAGCTAAATATATGAAGATATGATAGAATACGATCTGCCAAAGACAACAACTGTCATCAACAACAACTGATTTTTTTTTGCTCATAAGAAGACAAGAAGACAAAATATTCCCCAAGAGTCAAAGTATTTTATCAACCTTGACCCAGATCTAAAAACAGAGCTGTCTTTAGGAACCCAACCCTGGCTGGTGCAGAGCTGTGGATCGTAACCAGCCTTTGTGGACAGTGAAGCTGTTTTCCTGCAGTGGTTTTGAGGCACTTTTAGTCGCTGTGAGTTTTCTGACTGCAGTGGCTGAGGATTTTTAAAGTTCAAAGAAAGGCTTAGTGCCTCACAGAGGATTAGATGGATTTACTCCCCAAAGATGTGTATAAGAGACAGCATTGTTGGTAATAATCCGAATCTGTTCTGTACATCTAACATGCTGCTGTAGCAGTTGAGGTGGTTTTAATCAGCAGTGGTGATGATACATTTGATAGGAGAGACTGTAAATAAGCACTAAAACTTTGGCTACTGAGGAAACATTGCCTGAAAAATCGGCTACATTCAACCTTTCGTCATCAACGAACAAGACATCATCATCGACGTATAGGAACATTTTTTTGGTTCGTACAAATTATTGGTCCCTACAGGTTGTTGAACTTGTTGTCATGTAAACCAATGAAGGGAATGACCCACACAATAAAAGAGGGTGCTGCACAATGCATGACAAACTGTGAAATATACCACAGACAACTTCTATTTTTTGGTTCCAGCTGGGAACGAACTTTTCAGGTTCCAAACCAGTTTATTTTTGGTGTAAACGCTCAGAACGGGGGCCTGGTCCATGTTGGTGGAAAAGGCCTAACAGTGCATTTTCACCCCAGGGACCAGGATCTAAATTAAGTTCCAGGGACAGTATTTTAACCGCCCAAAAAGTCCATGCACAAGAGGTGGTATTTTCCAAAAGTACAGGAACTTTGCGGGTGGGTTTTGCGGCACAGAATATTTCTGACTGGTTGAGTACTTGCATTTTATTTCAGCCACCATTTTGAAAAATCTGCAGTTGCAGACCAGTTTGTCTTTTGTTCATTGTGCTCTCATTGACACATCAATGTGGAGTTACAGGAGAAAGCAAACGACTGACAGCGACTGTTGTTGTAAAGTTTCAGGCAAAAATGACGTGTAGAACAGCCGTTGATTTTTCATACATCAGTGGACTAATTAGATGAATCTTTGTGGGTCTTAAGACACGGTGTAAACACAACAACGGGCTGAAGGAACTCTTACATTCCTTAAAAATTTAGTTCCTTGTACCAAAGGTTCCGGATACTAAAGCCATGTTTCTTTTACCTCACAAATAATCTCTGACTGAGAACAAAGACTGGCTTGCAGAGGCCACATTAATCAGAGAACAGCCAGTTTTCATTTCAGCTAAATATATGAAGATATGACAGAATACGATCTGCCAAAGACAACAACTGTCATTTTAAGCAACAAAAGTGATGATGAGTGCGAGCTAAAAATGAGAAGATGTTGCCTGAATGTTTTGGAGATTTTTTTTTTTTGCTCATAAGAAGACAAGAAGACAAAATATTCCCCAAGAGTCGAAGTATTTTATCAACCTCGACCCAGATCTAAAAACAGAGCTGTCTTTAGGAACCCAACCCTGGCTGGTGCAGAGCTGTGGATCGTAACCAGCCTTTGTGGACAGTGAAGCTGTTTTCCTGCAGTGGTTTTTGAGGCACTTTTAGTCGCTGTGAGTTTTCTGACTGCAGTGGCTGAGGATTTTTAAAGTTCAAAGAAAGGCTTAGTGCCTCACAGAGGATTAGATGGATTTACTCCCCAACACACAGAGACAGAGGCAAGAAAAAAGCCAGGAGGGGCACATATATGATTCTCAGTTAAACAGGTCAGAAGTCACAAGTACTATACGTCTGTGTATCAATGTATAGAAAGAGCGATAATTCTTAAGACCCTTCTGTCCTAAATACGATGTCAAAAACATCCTTTTTAAAACAACCCTCGACTTTTGTGCAGTTTCATAACATTTTGAGGCCTGGAAAGCAGCGAAATTCAATATTTTCTAAACATTTCCAGGCCTGCAGGAGGTATTTCAGGACCTAGAAAACCAATTCAATATCCCAAAATAATTTATTTCCCTCTTAACTATCCAATTCCCAATTTCTGTAGAGAACATTCAGTTTTTCAGAGCTTTCCAGATGCTGGAAATCACACCCCAACTGCACTCTGGTATAAATAAAACTACCTAACCACCTAACTATCCCAAATTTCACATCCATTCGAACCTTTCTAGTCCCTGTCTAACTTTTCCCACAATAGCGTCCATTAATCCTCATCTGTCCACCTGCCGTGTGGCCAATTTCAGCTGCTGTTGTGTCAACTTTCCTCCAGCCAGGAGGGGGCGTCCACGCTGGGGTTGGTGAGGAGCTCGCCGAGCTGCCGGATGTTTTGCTCCAGGAAGCTGTGACACGATAAACTGTGAGCCGCAATGGCGCCGTGGAGCAGCCACAGCTGGTTGTGGAGGACTTTGACCTGCAGACACAGCGAAAATTAAGGATTTGTCAAACCAGCTCAAAAATGCAGAGCAACAAGTCATACGTCGGATTGATTTTTTCCAAGCAAAAATGCAAAATATTCTCTAGTTTCAGCTTCTTAAATGTGATAATTTGAAGTTTTTCATTGTCATATGTGACAATAAACTGAATATCTTAAGATTAAGGAATCCAAACATGAGAGTTATACCCAACAATCAACTATTTTGTTAAATTAAAAAGGATTTTGCGTAAAAATGTTATACAGGCGAGTCGTAACAGATCTTCTGTTCAATGACTTTCTAATCTGCCTTTATGCAAACTTTCAATTAGATGAGAAAGTGGAAGTGGGAGAAAAAGACTTTTACAGAGATCCATTGAGGTTTAAGGGGCTGACTCCTGCCATCTTATTATGGACTCGCTAAAAAAAGCATAAAATGTCTAAAACAGTTTTAAAAGCACAGAAGACTTTGCACTTGACTGGAATCTCTCCCTCGGTCCGTCTCACCTTGTTCTCCTCCAGCAGCTTGACTTTGACGGACAGGTCGTCTCTGATCTTCTGGTACCTCTCCCTCTGACCCTGGAAGTCTTTCTGGGCCTGCTCCAGTTTGGGCAAAGTGACGGCGTCCCGGGGCCCCAGGTTCAGCTCCTCCAGGTCGACTCGGTACGCGTCATACTCGATCCTGGACGGTGGAGAAGTTCACACGGTCATCGATGGCATTTTTACCTCGACATTATTCTTGTGGTGAGGTATCGCAATTAATGAACTATATAAATAAACTATTAATTTAAGTGCCAACTATTTTGATAATCAATTAATAGTTTTGAGTCATTTTTTATGTCAAATATTTTCAATTTTAGATT
>JAJHUR010131171.1:0-40596 GCA_027495735.1 Lutjanus campechanus | reverse complement strand
AATTTGACAAGAACAAGTGACGATGAGCTTGACTCGTTTAACATATTGCTACGTAAATTTAATCATTATAAACATCTACGCCTTCTCCAAGTTTATTAATGTTTTATCACAGACTCTAACTAATTCGGCAAACATTCGGCATTACCTTGATCTCTAATTAGAAATGTCAAATGGAGACACCATGGCTGTACAGTTATTGACTGAAAAGCAAATATTTCAACTTAACATGTTTCCTTGGTCTTAAGTGACATATCGTGGTCAGTTTATGATTTATTACAGTGAATGTATTCCAGATTTCTCCTTTAATTAAATGGATATTAAAGCAACACATCTCCTCATTCAGTCCATTTTCTTTGTATCTATCAGGTAAATGGCCAGAATGTGGTGAAGGTCGGCCACCGGCAGGTGGTCAACATGATCCGACAAGGCGGCAACAGCCTCATGGTGAAAGTTGTGATGGTTGCTCGAAACCCGGAGCTGGAGGACACTGCTCGGAAGAGAGGTAAGAGTCAAATTTTCCTTGTATGTCATTTCTATCCCATGTTTATGATGTGATGATAAAGCTGATTGCATGTTTACTTCAGCCTAAAAGCCTGTTGCAGTGTGGTCGTCATTGGTGACTGCATGTTTATACGAGAATACTAAACATTAAGTCTGCATTTGGCTGGCTTCCCTTGGCAGCCCCGCAGCAGACTAAAAGACTGACTCCTCCTGCCATTGCCCTGCGCTCCAAGTCAATGACATCAGAGCTGGAAGACATGGGTAAGATGATAGAGGGGACAAAGGACTGAATGCAAAGAATAAAGAGGAGGGGAGACGTAAAAAATAAATTAGATTTCAGTCCCCCACAATTTGGAAATTTGAAAGCAGCCTCTCTGCAGGATTATGGTACAGCACTCTGGCACTATTAGGGAAACACGGCATTAAATATTAACTAAGTTGTTGCAGAGAGCCAAGAAAATTATCCAGTATAGGTGTGATTTCATTTTTTTCATTAGGAATAGTTTGATGATGAAGCAGCTTTTTGACTCATTTGCACTTTTGATGTTTTCTGTGAAGAGGAAAGGTGATAATTAAGAGATTGTCTGAGGAGTTTACAGACTCTTATTAGACTTTATTAGAGGGTAATTAGGGACACACATATAACAGAGCTGCACTGTAAACTAAAGTGTGTTGTGGCCTGCTTTTAAGCCCTTATTAGACTATATTAGGGGGTAACTTAGGTCACATTATGACAGAACTGTACTGTAAACTAAAGTGAAATCACACAATAATACACTTTAGATTGCAGTACAGTTTTGCTGTAATGTGTCCCTAATTACCCTATAAGAACATCTAACTGAAAGAGTCAACAATTGACTAAATGGGAAGAATAAAGAGAGAAGAAGTAAAAATAAATAAATAAATGAGTCCCACACATTTTATTTCTTGGGGGGATCACAGTAGAAAGCAGCCTCTTTGCAGGATTATAGCACAGTACCCTAGCACTATTAGGGAAACACAGCATTAAATATTAACCAAGTTGATGCAGAGAGCCAAGAAAATTATCCAGTATAGGTGTGATTTCATTGTTTTCATTAGGAATAGTTTGATGGTGAAGGATCTCTTTTTGATTCATTTGCACTTTTGATGTTACCTGTGAAGAGGAGAGGTGATAATTGAGAGACTGTCTGATGCCATCAGTCACAAACCACTCTTTGTCTCTTTCTCCTCTGAACCGAATGTGCTGCACACAGTGGACAAAGGTGGGAGAATCATGGATTTGTGTGCTCTCATTATCATTTCCGTCCCCATCACCACCCCTCTCATCACATCAGTATTCACACCATCACATGTGTCTGAGTATGTACAGTATTTCATCCTTTCATCAGCTTTAATACACATGACTACACACAGCAGCTCTAGTCACACCTAATTTCTGTTTCCCGAATTATGTATGCTACAGCTGCCTCTCCATGGAAAAAGAAAGCAGGTGAATATCAGCCTTTATCATTACCCCTATCAGCCCCTGAGCTTTAATTAAAAGTCAGCCTGTTTGATGCTCTTTTTTTCTCCTCCTTCTTCAGAATACGACTCTTCTCAGGGTCCTGATAAGAAGAGGACGGTCTATCAGATGGCACTAAGTAAGAAATCAGTCTCACCGCTCTTGTCGTACTGTAAAAGGGTGTTTTTAAACCTTCAGGCGACAGGAGAGGGCTCAGTGAAATCCTCCTTTTCATGTTTCTGCCTTTATTTCATGCTCCTTCTTACTACCTCTCTACATTCCTTTTCTGCCCTGCCCCTGCTCGCTCTTTGTTTTAGATAAACTGGATGAAATCTTGGCTGCTGCCCAGCACACTATTACATCAGACAACCAGGGCCAGAGGGGTCACGGAGGCAAGAGAGACCGGAGCAAGAGCATTGTTCCCAATGTCTCCAATGAGGTACAGCTGGGAATTGGGAGGAAACGATCCTAGATTTGGTTGTTCACATAACATGTTGTATTCTGCTGGATTTAAATTAGACTCTATTTCTGTATCAGTAAAATAAAACCAATGCAACACAACTTTACAATAAGACTACCCTTATAAATAGATTCATACATGGTTTAGAATTAGGTAATTGATTAGGTTGTAAACACATTATAAATCATTAAAGTAGCAATGTCTAAAATATGTCCAGAATTTGAATTTAAAACATCCAAAAAATGAGCTAATATTATCAACAGAATATGACAAAGTAAAAGTTATGACATTATGTCACAGACGTCTATGTATTGTGCTGTTAATAATGAAGTTAGCATGCTAAGCAGGTAGCTTTGGCCAGTCCAGTCTGGTCATATCAATTTGTGCCTTGAGAGGCGGGTTTGCTGCCTTCACAAGAATACGAATAAAATAAGCTCAAGAAATGTCAAGAAAATAAATACCATTACACCCATTGCCTGAGTTCAAGTCTCTCTCTTTAACTAATATAAGCTTGGTCATGAAAGACACTGAACACTTGAATCAAAGGCCAGACGCAAGTGATAATAGGGCCTCTAACTGCTCGGCTAACTGAGCTAACAGTAGCTTGTAGGCAGTCAAAGAGTTACAGTGGAGATTATATTGAGCAGCAGTTAGCAGTTACTCTGGCAATATGCTGCCCCCTATGTTTTTGGAGTTACCCTCGACAGGTGGCTATATTTTACACCTTGCTTGTTAAACAAACAAATATGAAGAGGTTATAACACAGTTTTCATATCTCCATGTGGACTCACTATTTGACAAGATCCAGTTACTGCTTACTACTGACTACTAATTTTACTAATTAATTACTAACATTTAAACTGGCAAAAAGGAGCCTTATTATAAAGACTGAAACACATCACCATTTATTGATGAATAAGTTTGGGTGGTCAACACACCAAGCAAGCATAGGAAGATTACCAGCTATTCCACGAAAAAACAAACAAATACCTGTTGAAGCCGATGGGTATAAATACTGGCTGGTAGAAGACAAAGTAAGTGGAGCAAACAATGAGATCTAAGACTTAACAGTACAGATAATTGTGGGCTCACTATTTGGCAAGCAACAGGTCACTGTTGCCCTTTTTAATCTAATGTGTTGTAACAGCTTATTAATAATTTATATTTAAGTGTTTACAACCTGATTAATATCTTAATCAATTTATAAGGATAAAGTGGTACAACAAATAATGAGCAGTTATGGAACTGTTTCCCAGCTCTGCCATACCAGATTCACACGTACAACAGAGCTTCTTCACTGCTTCAGGATGCATCACATATTTAGTCAGGGAAGTGACTAATGCCAGCACGGAAAAAAAAGAAGATTCCTATCTAAAAGCAGCTTGGACTGTTGCTGCTTTTTTTTTTTTCTTTTAGCTCGGTGTGTTCTCCTGCCCTCACTGCACTTTGCAGAAAATGATTGACAATGGACCACCCACACCAAAACATTTGTTTAAGTGTGAGTCAGGTAGTGCCCATTCATCTACGTTCTGTTGCCTGATATACTAATGCTGGGATTGACTGCTTCTTCTGTCTTGTGTTATACTGTATATCAAATCAATATGAGCTAAAAGGGTAACTGCAATGTTTTTCAACCTGGACCTTGTTTTCTCATGTGTACGATATGTTTTGTTTAACCAGAAACAAATGTTTTATTGCTCTTGCCAAACTGGCCAGACTCTCTTTACAAAACACCAATTTTAACACAATCATTGTCATGTTAATTAAAACTCAACAGAAACACAATAAGAGTCACCAAAAACTTCTTGGCTCATCTGTCCACTGTTCCAACTATCACCAACTCTAATTTGATTGAATAAACCATAACCATATGAAAATATGAGGAGAGGAGCGAGAGGGAGATCAGACATCACAGAAGTAGAAACGGCGTGTACAGCCAGAATATTTTTACCTCTACCTCAGTGACTTAAGGGTTTATTTCAACCAAACAACCAGAGCCGATGATTGTTGGAACAGTGGAAGGACTAACTAAGATGTTTTTGGTGAGTTTTTGTTTCTGTCAAGTTTGAATGAAAATGACAGTGTTACAGTTTTGTAAAGAGAGTCTGGTTGGTTTGGTGACAGCAATAAAACAGCTGTTTCTGGTTAAACAAAGCATATCTTACTATTCAAAAAAGGTTTATCTCTGTAGTGATTCTTTCACCTGTCAATTGAGATAACAAACACTTGTAGTGAACATACTTTGACACTGCACAGATGCCCGTGAGGATTACTTTGCAGCTCAGTTTTGCTTTTGCTGGCTGCAGCTCTCTCCCTCAATAGTGGGCCAGTTTCAAAAACATGGGAAAATAGAGTTGGAAAAATACATTAGTTACCCTTTCACAGTCAACAACAGTTCGTCTTGCTTATAGTGTATCTTAATAAATGTCTCCTCTCTTCCCTCCCCTCCCTTCCTCTCTCTTTTTTTCCCTTTTCAAAATATGTTTCGATGCCTGAAGCAACCCTATGAGCAGCAGTCTTCAGTGACTATGGTGCAGCACGGACCAGGTTTTGGCTTCAACCAAGCTCATTTTCAACCAGGCCACGGTCAGCATGCAGTGATGATGCGTCAGAAATCTATTGGTAACTGCAATTGTTATGGAAATATTTCTGCCTGCTCTATATACAAGTGTCTTCTTAAAGGGATAGTTCAGATTATTTGATGTGTGGTTGTATGAGTACCTATTGATTGTAAGTGTACGAACTACAGTAGTATTTCACACTGGTATTTCAGCCACTTAGAAGTTCCACATATAAACATCAATATCAGTTTGAGTGTATGATACATTTGGAATATTTTCCCTGCTTTACTTTGCCACCAGACAACCTTTTCCAACCCCACAGGCTAAATCAGTCATTTTTACCTTGCAAGAGCATGGGAATTGCTGGTCTACTGCTGTCTCGATCTTTGTTACTGTGTGACTTCAGTGTTTTAAAAGGATAGTTTGTATTAACTGAAGTCACACAATAACACAAACGAACTAACAGATCAAGGCAGCAGTCGACCAGTAGCTCCCATGTTTTGTGAGGTAAAATTACTGAATTTTCCAGTGGAGCCTGATTGAGTGAGAGAGAGCAGTATTTGGCTTTATATAACAGCAGTTTCCCATCAGAAAACTGTCTGATGGCAAAATAAAGGGGTGAACATATTCTAAATATAGTGTCTGCTTAAACTGATATTGATTTTTTTTCTTAGGTGGACCCTTTTTAAGTGGCTAAAATACCTTTTGTAGCTGACCCCGTCCACAGCAGTGCATACCAAACACCATCTGCTGTAGCTAATACGCTGACTTTTGATGAAGTACCTCATACAACCCCACATCAAATAATCTGAATTATCCCTTTAAGTGTCTGTGTGTAACCGCCTCTGCCCTTGATCTCAGGTGTAACAGAGGAGGAAAGGCAGTACCTTCATCCACCTGCTATGAAGCTGGCTCGCAGCCTGTCAGTGCCCGGACCAGAAGAAATCCCACCACCACCGAACACATCCGCCCCAGATCCGCCTTTATCTGCAGGCCCTCATCCTGTGAGAGGGCCTGCTATGCCCATACCCCCGGTATCTCAAGCCCACTACCAGCTCCACTCCCAGCCAGGTCATCCTACTCAGGCAGGCTGGGAGAGGGGAGGACCTGGTGGGATGAACCAGCAGGTGATGGTCCCCACCCTCCGCAGACAATCGGAAGGACTCTGTGTCAGAGAGCCGGAGGCGCCCAGGAGAGGTGGCGGCAAGATGGGAGGGTTAAGGAGAGGCTACAGCAGTGCTACACCACCGACAAGTGCTAAGCCTAAGGCGCAACAAGCACCGCAACATCTCCCGCAGCACATGGCCAACCGGGAGCAGGGTGGAGGCGTTGGCAGGGGGGGAGCTAGAAGGGGCGGTCGTGGAGCTCTGATGAAGCAGTCAAAAGTGGAGGACGGGCTGAGACAGCACAGAGGAAAAGGAGGGGCAGCCAAAGAGAAGAGCTCCATCCCCATCCCCACCATCATCGTCAAAGCGCCGTCCACCAGCAGCAGTGGGCGCAGCAGCCAGGGTAGCAGCATGGAAGCTGAGCCCTCCCATGAAGCAGAAGATGCCACCTCAGCAGATGCAACCACAGACAGCCCCAACACCAGTCTACCCTCGCCGCTCACACCCTCGCCACCTCAGCCACCTACATCTACTCCCTTGCCTACATCAACGGTTGCCCCAACTGTTTCCTCACAGCAAAACCTGGACAACTTGGATTACACTTCGACATATGGTTCGACCTTCGGAGAAAGAGGCGGAGGAGGGGCACGCAGGGAAAGGGAACGTTTCCGAGACATGAGAAGAAAGAGCGCTTCTTTCTTCCTCTCATCTGAGGAGGACATCCAGGGAGAGGCAGGAGGCGGAGGAGCAGGGGAAGGTGGAGGGGCACTGGGGGTAAGAATTCAGCCGTTACAGAGCTCACAAATGGAAGTGCCCACCCCTCGTCTCCGCCCGTCCAAGTCTATAGATGAGGGCATGTTTTCTGGGGACAACTACGTCAGCTACTCCAGCAGCATGCCCCCCGCCTTCGGCCTGCCGGAGTATTCGTCCCCCATCCTCAGTCAGGATGGCCAGCCCAAGTCTGCTCCGTCAATGTATGGCACCCAGCCTGCTACTACTTTCATCCACCCGCTTACAGGGAAAGTTCTGGACCCCTCGTCCCCGCTCGGTCTGGCCCTTGCTGCACGAGAGCGGGCGCTGAAGGACGACCGCAGGACGCGCAGAGAGGAGAGACACTTTGGTCGGCAGCTGTCCACAGTTGGGGCGTTCCCCACCCCTGTTCAGACCCCAACTCCTTCCCTTTTTGCAACGCCCACACAATCAGCTTACACATCACCAGTGTCCCTCCACCTGAGCTCCCCCACCGCGACCACCTCACCTGCGTCTCTGAGCCGACCACAGTCACCGAGGATCTTACGTCTGGGTGGAGGAGGTGGGGAGAGGGTTGAGAGAGAAAAGGAGGGAGGGCCCAGAGAGGGTCTTAGAGTTCGCTTCTCAGAGGACAGAACCAATCAGTATTCAACCCAGTATTACCCACAAAACACCAGGGAGAGAGAAAGAGAAAAGGAGGTGTATGACAGCCGACCTGCTCCACCCATACAGCCTCCTCCACCGCCAGCTCAACCTGCACCCCGTCGACCTTCCTTCCTGCAGATGGACAGCACCACCCACACCAGCTATATCCCTCAGTACACTGTCCCCACAGCCCCAGCCCAGACTCATGAAACTATGGGAGACACAAGAGCAGGGGCGGGCGGAGGTCTAGGACTGATGGTTCTCCCTCCACCTGCTCCCTCAATAGATGTGGATGATGAGTTTGTCTTCGCAGATCCATTACCCCCTCCTTTACAGTTTGCTAACGGTAAGAACGAGAGAGTGCAGGAGTTTCCTCGACAGCATCAACACTCTACTGATGTTGCTCCACCTCCTCCACCCCCTCTTTCATCCACCAAGCCCTCAAATGCCCAAACCCAACCCTCTCCACAGGGTGGTGACTCTGCCGCCTCCAGCCTCACCTCCTATGACAGCGAGGTGGCCAACCTCACACAGTCGGCTCTTTCTCCATCTTATCCATCCCCACAGATATTTCCTCCTTCCTCCACTACCACCACCACCTCTTCTGCAGCTTTGCCTGCTACGTCACTGCACAGACCCCAGCCCATGTCCCAGTCTCACCCTTATTACAGCAGCTCGAACGACTCCTCTGTAGGTGGTCACACCCCAGCCCAGGACAGAGGCATGGCCGTCCTCACAGCCACCATGACCTATGCTACCACCACCATGACAACCTCTGCTGCTGCCTCCACCACCACCACCTCACCGTCATCCTCTGACTACAGCATGACCATGGCGGGGCCCAAAGCTGGCATCAGCACAGGGGGTAAAGCTGCAGATCACACTCACCATCCTACTATTATACCCAAGGGCGGAGACTGGCAGGACGCCGTGGTGGATTCTGGGATTGAGGAGCTGGACAGTCACAGCAGCAGCGACCACCACTTAGAGATGCTGGGATTGAGTGGGCTGAGAGGAGAGAGGGGAGGGATGGGCGGAGGAGGAGAAGGAGAAAGAGGAGGTGAGCAGCAGGATCCTTGCACAACCTACTCAGGCGGGCAAACATTTGAGGTGCACAGCGCCAAACAGGCAAACCCTGTGTTTCCAAAGATGACTCATTACAAGGAGGGTGGAGGGAGGGCTCCGTCCGTAGCACTACGTAGGCAGAACAGCACCAATCCCGCTCCTCTGCAGCTGCACCGACAAAACAACCCAGAAGACTTCAGGTTAGACGGAGCCCTTGCAGATGAAAGGAAACGCAAGCAGAGTCGATCCAAAATGGAGGATGGATTTAGCTCTGCTCTGGCTGCCTGCTTAGAGAGGCCCATGGACACAAGGTCGGTGGGCTGGGTGGAGGTCGGGGAGCATGAGCTGGGTGGAGGTGGAATGCAGAGAGACGGTATGGTTTTGGAGGGCCGCAGACTTCATTCACCTCTTTCGGGAGTGAAGGCCAGTATCATCAATGAGCTGAGCTCTAAGCTGCAACAGATGAGTAGCATGAAGAGCATGGACGACTGGAGCCACACTCCAAAGTCTCCCACCATGCACAGGTTTGTTTGTCTTCATCAGTCAGCCCTTGATATTAAAAGGATAGTTCAGATTATTATATAGTGTTGTGAGAGGTACTTATGTTATTAGCTACAGTAGATGATGGTCGTCACGCCCTCAGTTAGGAGAAACAGGGAAGGGCACAGGCACAGAAGCTAAACAATGTACTGCTATGGACAGGGTCAGTAACAAAAGGTGTTTTAGCCACTTTCAAAAGGCCCACCTAAAAGAAATCAATATCAGTTTAAGGATACGATATATTTAGAATATTTTCACTGCTTTACTTTGCCGTCACACAGCCTTTTCCGACAGGAAACCAGAGTTATGTAAGCCAAATATTGTTCTTTCCAAACCAACCTACTTCCATGGGAGAAATCAGTAATTTTACCTCCCAGAACACAGAAGATGCTGACCTACCACTGCCTATTTTCTAAATATAGAGTACTCCTAAACTGATACTGATTTTTTTAGTTGGAGTTAAAATACCTTTTGTTGCGGTCCACAGCAGTTCATTGCTTAGCGACCATGCTGGTTTCTCTTTCTGCTTCTCCAAACTGGGGGCATCGACTCCCATCTAGTGTAGGTGCACTCTTAGAAGTAAAGGTGCCAAATAGAACCATAAAGGGTTCTTCAGCTTGTCCCTCTAGAAGAATCCTTTTTTGTTTCCGGTGAAACCTTTTACAAAGGTTCTACTTGGAACCCTTTCAGAGAGTTTTACAGAGAACCCAACATAAAGGGTTATACCTAGAACCATCTGCAAAGGGTTTTACCCTGAACCACCCATGAGAGGTTCTACAGAGAACCCTTCTATGGGGACTCTATCCAGAACCATGCCACCTTCTAAGGGCACTAACAAGAACCCACCAAGGGGATTCTACTGAGAACACTTTACATTGTGGTAAAAAGCTGCCTTGACAAAAGAGTTCTTAAAGGATTTCCCCTCTTTGAGAACTCTTTCTTCAGAAAAAGTATTCTTAATGGAACCCTTAGTCTTACAATATGCCCTTGGCAAACGTTCCCAAAAAGGGTTCTTCAGAAGCAAATGGTTCTTGGCAGAACCTCAGCCCTCCAGGAAGATCTGTTTTGGAACCTTTATTTCTAAGACTGTAATGACAGGTACCTCATACAATATAACCCCACTTAAATTATTTGAACTATCCCTTTAAAATCAAAGTTTACATATCTTCTTATTTTAACTAAACCTTGTTAGAATTAACTATCATGGGTTCCTTTTGTGTGTCTTTCAGGTATTCAGCAGATTTCACTGATGCATTTCACAGCCCCCCAACCGGCCGCTCCACCTCGCCATTACCCACCTCTTCCCCACAGCATCATCGCCAGATCCTGACACCAAATCTGTCGGCCACCCCTTCTGTCTCTCCTTCCCCTCAAGTCCCAATTCAGCGCAACTGGACCCGCTCCCCGTCTCCACAGATGCCTACCTCCCCGGTTCATTCACACCCTCCCCACTCCCCAACTTACAGCCCGTACCCAACGTCGCCGAAACATCGCTCAAAGATACGCAGACAGACTTTTGATTTTCAGTGTAGTCCCACTAAGGAGATGCGGTCTTCAGTCTCTCGGCGCAGGGCTCCCAGCCCTCTTATCTATAACACTGAACAGCCAAACCCCTCCCCTCCCAGACCCTCCTCTCTCCCCATCCTCCCCAGCACACCCGTCTACAACAACCCCTTTGACTTCCCCGGGCCCCTCACTCCTCCGTCTCCTGGCCTCCCTCTAGGAGATACTTACAAAGCTTCAACTCCTCCTCTGTTCTCTCCCTCTGGCGTGCCAAGTCCGAACCCACTACTCGTCTCCCGCTCTCTGTCCCCCACCCACTTCCTCTCTGGTGCCTCCTCCCCTATGCACCTGCCCCCCAGCCCATCCTGCCTCAACTATCCCCACCTCACCCCTCCTCCGCCGGCCAAACCCTTTGCCGTCAAGCCCCTGCCCTACTGGACCAAGTACGATGTGGCTGACTGGCTGGCTTACCTGAACCTGGGCGAACACAGAGAGCGTTTTATAGACAATGAGATAGACGGATCACATCTGCCTTCGCTCACCAAGGACGACTTCTTGGACCTCGGAGTGACCCGCGTGGGACACCGAATGAACATCGAGAGGGCGCTGAAGAAACTCACTGACAGGTGAGGGAGGACAAATAGACTCTGGAACACATAGAGGCAACGGGGTCAAAAAGGTGAAAAGGGAAGCACCGGATGGTGAAGGAAAGTGTCTCCTTCCTTCCTTACAAATTAGCCGGACCATCCCCTTTCTGTTCATTAGATGCATATAAGTTGATAAGTTATCTCATCTTCCCTCCATCCCTTCTTCTCTTTATTAACCTGTTTTATCAGCCCTGTTTAGTTTACTCCATTTTTCTTTCATTTCCACCCATTCTTATTCTTTCATTTGCCCTCCTTCTCTCCCCAGGCGACTCTCCTCTCCTTTGCATGTCACTACTTCTCCCCGAGACACAGACTGAGAGAGTGAAGGGGTGATTGAAACAAATTGACAAAGATGAACAATAACAGAAGAAGTGCAAGAGAAGAACAGTGGACACCAACAAGTTGTGGATGTATAAGGGGAAAGTGTTTCAAATTTGCTATACATGTTTATGAAATTTTAAGAAAGACAGAGTGTGAAGAAATTCAGAATATCACATGAAATTGATGCTCTTCGAGTGAAAATATACTTCAAAAGTTACTTTTGATGGACAGGCATTTAATTAACACACCGATATGTGCTGTAAAAGAAAAACATACACACACTCGTTCTCATGCACACTGACAGATGGATTCTCGCACCATCTGCTGCAGAAAACTTCACTCTGAGTTCAAAGAAAAGTTGAAAAGTTGCTGCTTAAAGGGTAAATCCCCCCAAAAATGTTACTGTTTGTGGGTGAGTCACATCCTAACATCAGTTTTGTAGCTTTAAGCAGATCAGAGTATCAAATGGCTGTGAACAGTGGAGCCAAAGTCAGAATATGAGAGAAAGGGTTTTGTTTGTAAATGATAGAAGAAAATGGTAGACAACAATAGTATTCTTTTTATATATTTGCCATATTCCCTCAAAGGATGCCCCAAAACGCTTTGTATGTATGTACTTTGCGAGCACTAAATATATCTTACATGTTAAACGGGATTCACTATTAGTAGAACCATTTGTTTTGTACTAAGTGCTGATCGCAATCATTCATTTCAAACTGGTCAGGGTATTTATTACTGTGGAATTCAAGTTGTGCATAATGAGGACATACAAATACTGAGAAAATATTGTTGTGAAATTACCTTTTTGTTATTTTCCTGATTATTCTATAGAAAGGAAAGGAAATACTGAAGAAAAATTTAAACCACAAATCATCTTTTTCCTAGACTTTATTGGTGTCTATGGCCATAGCACAGGTCACGGGATGGATCCATCCTATTTGATGCCATAATGTTGACCGCTATCTCTCACACAGCAGGTGCAGTGATCAAAAAGGGCTTCTTACTGCTTCTCTGTCTGCCTGACTTCCTCAACCTTTAGCCTCTGTGAGTCTGCGTGTCTGATTTTGTGCGTGCGAGTGTTTGTCAGCCTGCGTTGGTGGCTTTCCCCTGACCTACACCTTTCTCTTTCTAATGCCTTTTCCAAAACATATTTATAATGGTCACAAAACACTGTTTTTTTCTCACTAGTTGACAATCCCAGTGGTTCCCTGTTCCACACATCAATCCTCGGAAAAAGAAATATTCTGACCCACTTTTCAAAAGTTTTTTTCAGAGTGATGAATTTAAAGTAAATACTGTATATGTTACATAGAGGAGAACACGAACGCCCTTGATTTTTTTCTAGCCATTACCTGCAGTGAATTCAACTGTAAGGCAAAAACACACATCATTTATAGATCTATATGTAATGATGATGATGACAATGATAACATAAAAATATAGTATAATAAAGATAATAATATTAAGTATGTAAACATTTTTAAGAATCTCCGTCTTCCAAATAGTGTGGACAAATTCTTTGAAGCTTTGTTTTGTTTCTGTTTCATTTTTGTTTTTGTTTTTCTGTAAATGCTTTCTATACTGCTCGCCCTGTGGTGACCCCCAGTGAAGCTGACACACATTAGTTAATGCGTATTCTCTCTATGTGAGTTTAAAAAAACTTATGACTCTGTAATCTCATGCTGAGTTGCCTCAATGCTATCTCATGATGGACTGAAAGGACTGAGCAGTAGTGTAGAAAGCATTACATACTATGATTTAAAAGAGTATTTTAGGTCTAGTGAAATGCATAATGAATATGACTACATACAGTATGAGCATAAGTATGCAGAGATAAAAGGTATATATATAAAAATATAAATATATATATATATAAAGTTTTGCTTTAAATAAAATACAGTATATACTGATAAACAATATGATAGAGGTACAACTAAGGTGTTGAAATAAATGCTAAAATAAACTCTGGCCCTGTTGTGATTCTCATTTCTCCTCTCCTGACAGATTCACATAATGATCCAATTTAAAGTGGTGTGTTTGAATTGAGTCATTTGGCAGCAGCTCGTCTCAGCCCTGCAGTGGTTGAACACAACATTGTTTTCGGGTCCAGGATTATTTTCCCATCAGGCTTGGTGAGCTAATAGGACAAAAGAGTAGAGCTCATGGGGAGGGAGAAGATGAGATGCCTTAATTCAAAGCAAGCAGTGGCTGCATTCATGCAGAAAACCGAAAGACGTCTGTAAGGCATGAAAAAACAATGAAAAACAGCTTGGAAGGAGATGAATATGACATTGTTCGCTAGCATGGTGGCCAGAATATTGTAAATGTAATGTTGTTGTTTCTTAAAGTTTGTGCCAGCCGTCCAGGTTGCCTCTTCTTTGTTTTCATAATTACCAAAATTACAGATGTCAGGGCTTGTTTTTCTCGATGGGGGTGAAGCCACAAGCTGCCATTTTTCTTCCTAAAGTATGAAAAAAAAACTTCCACAGAAAAAGAACACTGCAGGGGTGTACACCAGTCTCCCAAAAGATGTTCCTTCATGTAATGTTTTGATCATGCTGATGGAGAGTGCTGTCTTGTTGTTGATCCAAAACCTCCCGTAAGCGTTCAGTTTGGTTGAGATCTGCTGACTGCGAAGGCCACAGTGTATCGTCATCAATCATCTGGATTCGTTATGGTTTTTCACTCATTCAACCAGGTTTTTATTTTAATTTGTTACCCAGCTGAGTAAACGGAGGCTGTGATTCTGGAAACTGATTTTACTCTTGAAATGTCATTTTCCAAAGCTGTGAACACCACAAACTACAGGTTTTCACGGATTCAAAAATGTGTGCCCAAACCCAAAAAGACCCGGAAATGTACTTCCTGGAACTGAACCAGACCTGTCTATTTTTTGAAATGTGGGACTGAGATCCATTCAGCCACGACAAATGTTGGACAATGAACCCGGCAGGAGGGCACAGACCTGATTGGCTCCAATTTCACAGCTGATTGCAATCAAAATGTCAAAACAAAACTTTGTGTCTTACCTGATGTAAAGTTAGAAGACGTCTTCCCTGTGCCTGGTCAAGACACATACAATGCATCATCCTTGTCAAGAAAGTTGGTAAAATATATCCAGGTTTGCTGTTATTCCTCTCCAGACGACCCAGACCCAATGAAATGTAAAATAAAAACCGGTACGGGTCCCAGGTCGGGTCTCCTAACGTTCAGATGAAGACCTCTGCCACTAAAAAAAATTTCATTCACCTCTACTGTACTGGATTAAGGCAGGAAGCTTATTGTCTGGGTCCACTGACTGATTTGTTTGACATCATGACATGAAACAGCTGCTTATCAGTTGAAAAAACAATCGATCCAATGAGTGCTGCAGGTGAGCTAACAATTAGCCATAGTCAGGACTAATGCAGTTGACAGGCTGCGCACTGGAACCAAGGAGGAGCAATAAAAACAATGGCGAGCACTATAGACAAGATAGAGGCTGCTAGCAAGGCTGTTCTACATCGATTAAAAGCACCAGTTCTGGACAGCACTCTGCTAGTCTGGCTCACCAGATGCACACTGTGAGTATAAACCTGCCACTGGTTGTCTAAGTCCCCAGGAAAAAAACAACTACCTCCTAACTACAACCTACAGGCTGAAAATTAGTGCCTGGGACACTAATGTCACCAATGTAAACAAGCAAGCAGTAGTTACCTTTTTTGCAGTGATGTAGTCATTTTAATGCCAGAGCTCGCCTCCCGATGTGCATGTGTTCCCCCAAAGCAAGTTCCCTCTCGACAGTTATTTGCAGCAGCACCATTGCTGCATCCTGGCTTAGCACCACCAGTTTGTGATTGGTTTACAGAAATACAAATGAGGCGGCAGGGTTTTCCTTTATAGCAGAATGTGCTTGTGTGGACATCTCCAGTGCTGAGCGCTGTGGAGACAGATCAGTGTAGATTTAAAAGAACGTTAAAATCAGGAAGATACATTGGTCCCGAGAACAGACATTGCGAGACTAAGAGACCAAGGGGCAATTTCATTGGGTGCAGACCAAAATGCTTCTGCCAGTTTGGGTGGGCTTACAGCCAATCAGAGCAACAAAATGTAATATAGCACTGAGTGCTATATTACATTACTATTTGGGGCATTGCTAGGCCTGTCTTCAAGCAGGAAAAAATGGCACTCTGGTGACAAACTTTATCAAATTACAGCTGAACAATACACTAAAATGTGTTTGTTAAAACATTTGGCATATTCTATATAGGCAATTCTGTAACATCATCTTGATTCATATTTGATCAGTACTGGCTAGTTTATTTTGTTTTATCTGAGTTTTGAGAGCCTGTTGTGCTTAAAACGTGTTGCTTTTCACATCTGGATGATCCTCTGTCGGTCATCATATAAAACCCGCCCCATATTAAACAAACAGTTTTGATTGGCCCTCAGAGATCCAGGACAGGTGGAAATCTGTCTGAATGGGAGGGTGGTCAGATGTATCTGCCAGAGCAAATACTGTAAAACATGAGCCTGCAGATTCGTCTGGTTCCCATGCTAGTAGTTTAACAAGTTGAAAGTTCTGCCTGACATCAGGCACGGAATTTCAAATAAATATATCTCAAAACCTTGGCACTTAAAACAGAAACTGTCTGCATGATTAGATACCACAAGTATGTGGTAAGTGAGGAAAATACATGTGTATTAGGTGAACTGACCCTTAAATGTCAATTGGCATGGCGTGGAGGAAATGTAAATATGTTAGGGGACATACCGTAACCCTCAAATACATGGCACTTTAATTTACTTTAGTTGAAATTGTGAGATGGGAGACATTAAACAACATTGACACATGAAGTCCATCAGTTTGAAGTGTTTCCATTGTGGTCCTTGATGTAAAAGGAGTAAAGATACAGAGTCTAAAGCCCTGTTTACACCAGGCAAAAAACCCACTAACATCTGGCTTTTGTCTTCAATGGGAAAGAGTACAGTTGGCATTAATTCCCAGGGCAAATGACTCTGCAGTTGTTACAGCTATTTATCAGCTCCAGCTCTAATTGGCAGTGATGGAAACATTATACTTGGGTGTAAACACACTCATTTTCCCCCCTTTTTTCAACCTGTTTTTATCTGGGTTTAGCTTTGTTTAAAAAACCTGTATAACCATGCTAATTTTGGTATAGAAATGGCGACATAACATAACCAATGGCGAATATAATTTTTTACTAAAATCACAAAAATAACTTTTAAAAATATAAAAAATGATAAACTTACACTTCAACTTTCACATAAGACACAATCTGACCTTCTTTTTAACATTGTCTGGGTTGCTAATCTTGCATACTACTGTACTGATGAAATTTAAGAGGTCAAAGGTCAAGGTCACTGTGAGCTTACGTCTGCCCCATTCTTGTGAAAGTGACATTTCAAGAACGCGTCGAGGGAATTTCTTCAAACTTTGACTCTTTGCTAAGTCTCTCTGTAACTAGGGACCTGCAGGCTTGTCAAACTGTATTTCTCTACACGTGGAAGCACAGGGCTCTAAGAGGAACGATACTTTCGATACCGTCCCATGAGTCTGGAAATGTAAGCATGTCCAGCTAGCTAACACTAGCTCTGCATTTGTTATGCGGGGGATGGAAGGGGAAGGATGTGTGCTGGTGCAGAATCAAAGTGGGCTGGGGTTAGCTGGGCTCTTATCCCGGTTCTCTTCCTGGGGCAATGGCAGTCTGGCTGAGTGACCGTAACAAGGCCCACTGCACTAATTGAATCCCTGCACTTCCTAACTTTTCCTTGTTAATGAGTGTATTTCTGTCTTCTGTCATACATATACATATTGTATTTCACCGTCTGACCAATCTTTGCTGAGTACTAGCTTAAGCCTCAATCTTTTAGTATCAACATTATGTAATGTGCATAGCTGTTAAGTAATTTTACATATTTAATACACTTTCACAGGGTTCTTGTTTTGAAAAATTTCTCAGCTGGCTCAGGAGTTCCAGCATTAGCATTAGCATTAGCTTACATTAACCAGCTAACTTGATCGTAGCCATAAAATCCACGGTCGTCAGCTAGAAATGAGAGGCTGCTTCTGTTTACTTCTCTGTGGAATCAAAGGCCAAGTGTTCAACAGTTACTCCCAATCTGCCACCGTTATCACTGAAAGCAAAGTATATGCAAAGCTTGACAGTCATAGCAACAGTAACTAAGGAGGGCAGGGCTTGGCGAAGGGTCAGTTGATCACTTGGACCCACGAATGAACTGATTACATTTTGATGGTCAAAGGTCACTGTGACCTCACAAAACACATTTTTGGCCATAACTCAAGAATTCATTTGCTAATTATGACAACATTTCACTAATTTTAAAAAAGGGTATTTAAATTAGTTACTAATGAAAATGTTGGTGATTAAAAGCGGTTACATCCAAATATTCTTCATCATAAATCATTAAGCCTCTGCAACAACAAAGTGAGAAACAGTATCTCTTGTACAGTACGGTGGGTGTTTGAAAAGCCTAATTATATACAGCATTTATTGGAAAAAAGATGGAAATTAAAAACAGATCGAGGCAACAGCAAGTAAACTGTAATTCTGGGATGACATTGGCGTTCTGCTTTAACTTCTGGCTAACATCCAGAAGAGTAAATCCCAGAATCTGTAAACACTGTGTGGGTGGACCTGCTCTTTCTAGGCCTGACCACACAAGAGAGAATAGCAGGTCACAAAGGGGCACAGGGCTAATGTGACAGTTCACTGGACACCCTCCCCTCTGCTGTCACACAAACTCACTAATAAGCTCACATGACTCTGTGCCACGACTGACACGATTCTGTGACCAGCGAGCGGTCAAAATGAAGGTTCAGCATCTCATTAGCACCATATTGAGAGAGACAGAGGGAGGGACGGGGCAGGGAAGGAGAGAGAAGGAGGGGGATTCTTCCAGCTGTTTTTTCTAATACCAGTAGTGGGGAGAAAGAAAGTGAGAGGGTGACAGTCAAAGAAGAGCCTGATAGGGAGGAAACCGGTGAGTTAAAGAAGCAAAGGATGGGGTTAAAGTAGAGAACACAAGAGAAAGAGGAAGAGGAGTTCATCCTGGTATGACTGTGAGCTAGACTGTCACAGCTGACGGTGGGAGGAGAGCAAGCAAGGTGAGTTTCTTCCTCCTTGTTTTGTTTGCCCTGAAGCCAATTAGCAGCCGAGTGATTACCATGCAAATGCTCTGGTTCGTTTAATTTTTTATTTTTTTTGCTTGCATGCATTGTCTCAGTGTCTCACGCCCACTTTCAGATCAACAACGTGTGTATGTGTGTGTAACTTTAAGTGCCAAGGGAAAATTGGGTCAGAGAGGGAGAGTAGAAAAGAGAGGGAGAGAAGCATGTGTTAGAGGAGGAGAGGCACACTGGGAGAGGGGGAGACGGACAGAGAAATGGAGAGAAAATCCTCAGCAAGCCCTTGAACTACAGTAACAAGTGGTCACTTGAGTAATCACTGGTGATTCAGAGAGAAATGTAAGTGCTAGTTTCTCCCAGGCATGACTGCTCTGCTGCCACTTTTTGCTTCTTTTACTGGCTTGTGGATGGAGTTTTTTTTTTTACAGCATTAGATATGAATGCTTCTGTGTGAGAAAATGAGAGGATGAGTCCTGTTTCAAATCTCTTCTTTTCATCTGCATGCACATGAACACAATCAAAAAGTGAAATGAGGGGCTCCCTACCATGTTTCCACTTGCAGGCGCTCATAGAAAGTGAGAAAAATGATAAAATAACACGATAATAAGTCTGAATGCGAAGGAAAGAAAGTCCTCGATGAGCCTGACTCTTTGTCATGCTCAGTCTTGTGATGAGGTGTGGTTAGTCATTTTCATATTACTCAGCCAGCAATGTGTCAACGTGTTGCCCAGACAGAAATAGGCCCTAATGTGACTGTGTCCTTTGCGTGTTTGTGCATGCATCTCCCGTCTTTTGTTCAATCTACCTCCTTCTCCTTCTAATGTATCCGCCACTTGTGCAAAAATGTCAGCTTTCTGGACAGTTTATTCCTTTTAAATCCTGCATTCCTGTTTCTTTGCCAAATCAGACAGTCATCTGACCGCTCTTGTGGTCGTGATCTCTGAATCGACTGGCAGGAGGATTCAGGGTGGGAGACAGTTGGTTCTAATAGGCCTTGTATTAGTCAGTGCAAAGGGAAAGATGACCTTTCCCTGCTGTTTATTTTGGGAAGGCAACAGGAAGAATGCCGGAGCAGCTGTTCTATTCCTGCTGGTAGATCCCACCCCTGTGAATTCCAGTCTGCCACTGCAACGACACTCCCCTTACTCACGCAGGGGGTTCGGATGTATCCAAGTACTGTACAGTGTAAATAACACCTCGTCAGGATCATTCAAGTTGTTATGGCAATAAGCTGAGCAACACGCACTCATGAATACACTGTAAAAAATCATACAGGAATTTAGTGGAATCAACTAATCTTTCCTCATTAACTTAGCATTAATATACAAGTTTTATTCAAGTTAATTAAATCAAAAATTCTAGTGTTTATATTGAGAATACTTCTGAGCTTTTAAATATGAGTTCTTCTAACTTGAAGTTTTTTGACCTGAAATGGTGAGTTGAGTGAATGTACTGTACAGAGTTCATACAACTCATGAAATTTATCAGCGGATTAGCAGACTTTCCAGCATGGATTGTTTGCAAGCCTTCTTTTTTGTAGCTTTAAGAAAACATATATGATGTAAACTTGCTGTGTGTCTCTAAAGCCCTTTTATCACTGGACAAGAAACCCACTAACACTCATTAACATCTGGCTTTTGTCTTCAGTGTGAAAGGGTATTCACCGAGGTATTTACTCTCGGTCAAATGACTCTGCAATAGTCACGGGTATTTATCGGCTTCAGCTCCAGTCTGTAGTGATGTAAATATGACATCTGGGTGAACATGCTCATTCTTGGTTAAATAAAGCAGATACATGAAAGTGCAAACAGGGATTCAGGAGAGAAACTAAACATCAAACCACAGAGGTTCACAGAACTGAAATTTCAAACTGAGAAAATGTCAAAGGAATCAAATTTATTTGTAACTTTTTATTAGTGTGAGTTGTTGGTTCAACTTAATATCTGAACTAACTCTTCAGTTGTTAAGCTTATTGAACATGTTTTCTCAAGTGCAACTGAATTAATATCAAGTTTATTTGACTAGAAAAGTTTGTTTTTTAATAATTTAACAATTACCTCAACTTGTTTTCTTAAACATAGTTTAGTCAACTTAAAATTTGAAGGCAAAAATTTCTTTTTTTACAGTGAAGGTTTTTCAGCTGCCAATTATTACCCATCAGAGATCCCTGCCATGCAGGGGGATCGGCTCTGCTCATGTGGAAGGCAGCCAGCCGTGTCTGCACATTACACCATGCAGACGTCCAACCTGTTGCATGCTAATCAGCACCTGTTACCTGTCTGCCAATAAAATCTGTCTTCTCATGCTTGCTCTTTATTGTAACCAGTCTAACAACTCTCTTGTGTAACACAAACAGCTATCTCTCACTTTCTGAAACAGAAACGTTTCCAATAATGGCGAGCCTTCCCAAAGAGCCGGCCGAGGATCCCAAGAAACAGAGTTTCTGGATGGTGAGGATTACATTTATGATCACCCAAGGAATAGCTAGTTAATCCAAACCAGAGCTCGTGTGTGTTTGTGAATGTGCAACTCTTCTTACACATCATCACCATGTTTCCTCCTCCCAGCCCGGGAATTATGTGCGGACAGTGCACCGAACTGAACAGTCCTTCCAGGCCTGCAACGACATCGTGGCCTGCTTCATGGAGAGAGCAAAGGTAGAGAAACAGTACGCCCAGCAGCTCAGCCAGTGGAGCAGCAAGTGGAAGTCCATAGTGGATTCCCGTAAGTACACTCTTAGAAATAAGAGTTTCAAATAAGCTCTTTATTGAAGAAAGGGATCATCAAGGGTTCTTTGTGAGACTAAGGGTTCCATTAAGAACCCTTTTCTTCAGAAGAACCCCTTTTGAGAGGTCTTTGATTATTGTTGAAAGAATGGGTGTTATAAGATGTTTTCTCAATTTTAACATTGATAATTACAACATAGATGGTTAAAATTGGTTGACCAGAATACACAATCTATTTAAGTTTTAGTAATGTTTCGCCTCATCTGTACATCTGTACATCTGTGCAATTGGTTGGGACCTAGAACCCAAAAAGTTGGTTTTTTGAAGGATTTTTGGTAAACCCCTGGATGGAACCATTACACCACAGAAGGGTTCTCTGTAGATTAATTAATTTAGAACCCAAAAAGTTGGTTCCCTGTTGGAACCAAAACCAAAAGTGTACATATTCCACTTGTCGTATTCTACTGGATATTGTGTAGCCCCTGTCCTTTTTCATAGATGGGAGCTTTAGATAGGGTTCTTGGTAGATCCCTCTGAAAGTGTTCCAGATGGAATCTTTATGAAAGGTTCTACCAGGAACCAAAAAGTGTTCTTCTGTGGGTACAAACTGAAAAACTATATATGCTTCTAGTTAGCGCCTTTATTTCTCAGAGAGTATGAGAAGTTGCATGACGGGGAGCCTCCTAGAAACAGAGAACATGCATTCACAGGGCTTTTGATCATGTTAGCTTTCATCAAGTTAAAATTACCACTTGATTCTTGTTAAATGGCTTCATCTGTTCTTGTTTCATTCCAGTCAACAAATGGAGGTCATTATTTCTCTGTTGGTTCAATGACTCACCTCTGTGCTCTCTGTCATGTCATTCATCACTGTTTTTTTTTTCCTCCTTCCCCAGGGCCACTTTACGGCTCCCTCATGAGGGCGTGGCAATGTTTCTTCACCTCCACTGAGCGTTTGTCCGCCCTCCACTCCTCCATATCCCAGTCACTCATCACAGAGGAAGGGGAGCGGGTGAAAACCTGGCAGAAGGAGATCTTCCCCAAAAAAATCTTCTGTGGGTTCAGGGAGAGCTACGACAACAACACAAGTTTTTCACGTGCGCAGAAACCCTGGTCCAAAAAGCTGATGAAGGTCCAACACATTTGTCATTCATTTATGCGTGTGTGTGTGTGTGTGTGTGTGTGTGTGTGTGTGTGTGTGTGTGTGTATGTGTGTGTGTGCTTATAAAAGTGGTCATAAGTAGCAATTGTAGTTTGACTCAAAATCTTTACTCAAGGTGCACTTAATTGCTTTTTTTCTGCAGCTTTCAACTGCTCCTCCTGGTCAGCATTACCAAAAATCCATCAGTGGTGTGTGGACCTTATGTCTTATTTTTATTGTCAAACTACTATTTCAAAGGACAAAAATGATTTTTTAGGTATGCTTTAAAGAGAATTTTCACCATGTTTTATGTGGATGTCCAGTCAGTGTTAATTGGTATATGTAGTCAGCAATAAATTCAAGAAAGCTGGATTCTCCTCAAAGACATATTTTATTAACTAAATACCGGACACAAAGATGGTGCCTGTTCAGTCCGATAAAAATTACTTGCCTGGCACATGAGCCAAAAAAGTTTTCTAGCCTCTGGGTTTACTTCTGCAGTGTGTGGGCTGCTGAATATGCGCTGGCTGTATCCCATTCTGACTTGTTTTGCCCATCGACTTTATACTGTGATGATGTAACAGATTTTAAAATCATTTTTCTCAGGTTTAGGAGAAATTTACAAATATAAAAGCAAAACTTCATCATAAAATTAGTCATAATTGACCTTGTTTGCAGTTCAAGGTGTTTTTCGCTGCAATACTGTGAGTGACCACTGGGAAAAATTGGAGAAAAAGCTGAGCGACAATGTCCTATATGTTTGTGGTTTTCTTGCTCACAGAGTCGTGCTGATAAAGTACCAGGATGCATAGCACATGACATCCACTGAGTAAGCTATTGTTGCCAAGGAAATTAATTCCTGCAGTTTGACCTTTTCTTTTTCACATGTAGCTGTACTGTTACCTTCAAGACACGTCTAAGTAAATTTACATACAGCAGCAACACAAACACACAGTCCCACACACTCAAATACTGGTGAGGAGCAGAATGGCCTTTACTGATGAAGTCTATAGTAAGATACACACGTATTCCAGTTCAGTTGCTGTGTGCCATTTCTGTCACTTTTCCATCAAAAGTAAAGTTAATCCACTGGGTCTTGACATCCTCAGATGGTAGGAATACATGAAGACTTGTGTTGTCTCTTGCAGCCATTAACAGAGCAACTGGCTTGCTTGGTCCCCGCTGGCTATATCCTCTTGCATGGCTCTAGGCATAGGCTAATGCAGCCGTAGCTTCTGTCTCTCTTCACTGCAATTCTTTGGCTGCACTCTGGCCTGAATAAATACGACTCACTATCCAAGTCAGCCAAAACACTGAAATGTATCCTTGCACATAACTTCCTCTGTACTCATATTTTGCCATTTTTGGTGTTGGCAACATAGCTAGCTTACAAGGGAAGAGAACAGGTTTTGTTTTTGAGTGGCAGTATGACCCTGGCTAACCGGAGGCGAAGAGTTGAAATTCAAGCTGACATTGTTCTTCCTTAATACCAGCTACTGTGCAGGAAAACCAAGAGATTTTCCTGCAGCAACAGCCCATCTCGGTCAATACAGCATGCATTGAGGAATTTATTGTTTCAATTGACTACATTTACTGTTGACACTGGCGCTACTGTTCCCTCCATGAAAACCCAATGGATTATTGCAGAAAATAATCCCTGTCGTGAACAAAAGTTTATGATACTTGCGTGTTTTGTTCAGCGAGATCATCTTCACAAATGAACACCACTTTTATGATTTCTGAAGCGTAAATGCTATCTGCAGTAAAAAGCTAACACTGGCCATAAACACTTAGGAATGATTCCTAAGTTATGCCGTGCAAAATGAAATCAGTGTATCAATGTTGCAGTGTCATGTGGAACAGCCAAGACTCCAGGCAGTCACAACGTTATTTTATATATGACATTTTGATAAGTGAGCTTTAGAGCTGCTGGGAGGCAGATGTTTACCGTTTCACCCTGTTTCCAGTCTTTGTGCAAAGCTAAGCTAACCATTTACTGGCCAGCTTCATATGTACTGTGCAGGACAGACATGTGAGTGGTATCAATCTTTTCATCTAACTTTCGGCAAGAAAACTAAAAAGAATATTTCTCAAAATGTCAAACCTTTCTTTTAAGTAAATAATGTGTGTGTGTGTGTGTGTGTGTGTGTGTGTGTGTGTGTGTGTGTGTGTGTGTGTGTGTGTGTGTGTGTGTGTGTGTGTGTGAATATGTATTCAACAGCTGGAGAAGGCTCGAGTTGCATACCACAAGTCCTGTCAGAGGGAGCAAACAGCCCTTGACAAAGAGAAACAAGCAAATGAAAATACTGAGATGAGTCCAGAGAAAAAGCAGAAATTCACAGATGCCAAAGAGAAGGCCACAGAGGAGAAAGAAAAGGTGAGGAGGAGAGATGTTAAAGACTGCAACACCACACTCTGTAAATAAGCCATACATGCTGAATAAGGGCATCATTCAAAGCACATTTAAATGAACAATTCCTGATTCACGACACGCCACAGACATAAACATGTTGCATTCCAATAAAGTTTTGTTGGCTAGCTGCATGTGGAATTATCAGCTCTGAACATGAGCCCCAGCCTTAAATCTCTGTTCCAAGTTTTTGCCTTGTATGGAGATGTGTTATTGTTACTCTGCTCAGTGTTTATGGAGACCAGCATGGGAACGGTGAAGAGCACCAGATGATTTATACGTTTTAGATTGTCCTCCATTAAGGAAACACAGTAGATGCTTTCTGAGGGAGTGTGTGGCAACTTTTCATCATAAAACTGTCCTTGTGAGCTGCCTGTAGACTAGAGATCACTACGAGAAAATTCTGGAAGATGTGACATCCTACACGCCTCGCTACATGGAGGAGATGGAGGCCATTTTTGAGCAGTCGCAGGAGGAGGAGAGGAAGAGGATCAGCTTCCTGAAGCAGGCCTTCCTCTCCATCCACAGACATCTTGACGTCACCAACAACGAGAGGTGAGCAGCCATCAGGTGACTTTGTGTGAGTGTAGTGCGTTAATGCAAAACAAGTGTTTCTGTGTATTTATTATGTTGTGATGAACCAGCTCTGTGTACTTGTTGACAGTGTGAAAGCTGTGTACAGTGAGCTCCACCAGACTCTGATGGCCATCAGTGAGCAAGATGATGCCAAATGGTGGAAGAACAACCACGGTCCTGGCATGCCCACCGACTGGCCAAAGATCGAGGTGTGTTACAAACTTTCACTCCAGTACGTAGAGGGGAAAAGATACATACACAGGACATCAGGACAACCAAATTAAAACAATGGAGTTATATGTAAATGTAATACTTAAAGCCTCAACATCATGAAGTAAAGTATCATCAAGTATCGCATCAGAAAAGTTTGATGGAAAAGTAGTCTTTCAATACCAGACAATCAGGGATGTCATCACCTACTGATCGTCTGATTGGATCGGCAATACAGGTGTTTTTGGGTTTTTTTTTTAACTGTCTATAGTTTCCACCCAGTTAAGGGAGATTGTCCTCAGTCTCTTTTGAGTAAAGTGTTTAGACACTAACTTGTTAGTCTAATTGAAACAATAACATTTGCAAGAACGTCCTCAATTTTGCAAGTTCTTTCGCACACTTGAGGTGGCCTTTTTCGATTAAGTGTTAATACGCTTATGGGACATGGAAGCACCTTTTACTGACCGATCAGCTGTTTCTGCTCCTGAAAAAGCTGTTTCCGTTATCGGCATTGACTGCCCCGTCAAACAACAACTTGTTCCATTGAAAAAAGACAGCTCTCCTTTTTTCTCGCATAGAGAAAACGTGACTGTTTTTATTCTTCAGCCTTTTTTTTCCAGTCTATAACATCCTACCACTACTCGCTAGCCTATAGTGTGTTGCCTAGTTTGCCTCCAGTTGATAGAAACATGCCTGATAAACCCGTTCCCTCTCCGAAGTTGTCAAATACTACCGCTTTGTCATGCCCCTTGGTAGTTCATAAAGACCCTCAAGGTACCTGCACTGAGTTTTAATGTACTTCACTGTACTGTAAACCCATCCGCATCAGGTGACAAAGTATGAAAATCGAGAATGTCCATGTATGGTGGAAGTGGAGTGGATGGATGGGTCAAGCAAACACAGCTGGACCCGGATGCTTGGATTTGTGTCCCATGTGAAACCAAAACATTAAAATATTACATAACGTAACATACGTCATATGACTTTTGTCTTGCCACTTGCTTCACTTATGTCACATGACGTACGTAATGAAATGTGCTTATTTTATCCCAAAACAGGATCTTTTCCTAAACCAAACCAAGTAGTGTGGGCGCCTAAACCTACCCAAACTGTGACCGTTTCACTTTACCGCAAGTTAAGATAGTACTTTGTCCATCTGGATGAGACGTTAAGGGGTTTGACAAAGATGTCTGTATTTGATGAGCTGGACTGAGAAGGGGTTAGCGTTATTCACATTTTCTATTTCCATTTTTTTTCCTTCTTTGTGACATTTCAAAAGGTCGCTTCAAATTCGCTTGACAATTAGATGGAGACACACTATTGTTGTGTTTGTGTTTTTCTTGTTCTTACCTCAATTTAAAAAAAATGATCTCACACATTGTCTGAAACCAATATAAAAAGAAACTTTTTCCATCAGAAGTTAACAGTTTTGAGGTGAAGTGTTTTCACCATTTTCACCAACATTTATAGATGCCTGGTATGAAATGCCCCCCAAAAAACTCAAAAAAGTTGTGTGAATATTGCAGGATCTTGCACTGCATTTGTTGTAGCAGTTTTACTTGATCAAAAGTGATAAGTGATAAATGTGACACCAAAACTTTTATCTGCTCCCTCAGGAGTGGGTCCCACCAATAAAAAAACTCAACAGAAAGAAGAGAGACCAGAAAAGAAAAGGGAGCCGACCGTAAGTTATCCATCTCATGAAGTGATTTCATTATATAGTAACTAATATAAATTAATAATGTGGGTTTTATTGCAAGTCATTTAAGTGTTTTTGACTGCTTAAACATCCCTTTTCTTCTACTGTTAGTGTGATGATTGGAGGTGTGAAGGTGCGAGCTCTGTATGACTACGTGGGAGAGGAGGGTGACGAGCTGTCCTTTAAAGCAGGTGACACATAAAGTGTGATGTGATGTTATTCTCAATGTTACAGCTACAAAGGCAAGGATTTTACACAAAGTTACAACTATTGTATCAGGATAAATCTGAGTGGGAAGACAGAAATACATCTCATTCCTCTGAAATGATGACAGACTGGTGTGCAATTTACTGATGTTATGTATGATTTCAGGGTATTGAAGTTCAAGTATAATGTGTTTTTTTTCACCTCATCATCAAGATTGGCACCAGAATCAAAGGTGTCTGTTTTAACTCGATGTATGAGAGTGTTGTAGTTTCATCCAAGTGTGAAAATAGATGTTTTACTTATGCAGTGAAGTACATACAGCACAATTCAACAGCCCTAAACTTTAGTTTTGTGGCTATAATATCAGTAACATGCTGCAAAGACACTCACAATGTATTATTAAATCTAATCAAACAGTACAAAAACATGAATGTACCATTTGCAAGACTTCCATAAGTTTTGCAGCCTAATTATTTACATTTTAACTTCTCAAAAACTTTAAAACAAAGTTCAAAAATTGCACAGAAAAATCTGGAGGAGAAGAGATTTGGAGGATTTATTTTGAACAGGTGAAGAAACCAGATGTGCTTGGCCAGCCAGATCTACCCAGAGTCCTGTGTTTACAGATGCATTACGGCGATTGGCTGTGCATTGGAGCCAATCAGAAGCTATGGTTGTCGCCATGGAGCCAATCAGGAGCTATGGTCATGGCCATGTTGAGAAGAAGAAGATATTAGTTTGTTAGCTAGCATTAGCTAATGTTAACTAGCAAACTAACTAACTTTAAACCATATTGTTCCTCACAAAATCAATTGTGCAACAATTTCAAAATAACATTTCAACGCTTTAGTTACATAAGGTTTGTGCCATTTCTGTTTGCTTGTACACAGTATTCATACTTTCTGATGTACAGCCAATCATAATGTGTCCATCATCTGTAAACACTGGACCCTGAGCAGATCTGGCGGGTCAACCACATCTGGTACCTAGACAGTCACTTATGGTATTTAAAGACCCCCTCCAATGAAAATCATGTTTTAACCTTGTTAACGTGTCCATGTGATGTCTTTCATGTGTTACAAGACATATCAGGAGCGAAATTAGCAGTAAACACCACGTCTGAGCATTTCTTGCTTTGAAAGTGCAGCGAGCAAGGGCAGTCTCAAAGAAACAGATTCAGTCAGACTGGGTATATGATGTCATAAACCTAAGGAGCCAATCCCGTTAATCGAAGGGTGGGGCTATACATAACATCATAGCGGTGATGCCCAGGCCACAGGAGAAGCCGTATGCAGCTAGTTACAGTGATAAGCTCGCAAAACAGATGAGGGTTTATGGCGAGGACGGGGCCTATTTGCATATTCATGAATCCTTGAATATTAAATGAAGGCAAGGTGTAGAGCTACGTATATGTAAGCCATTTTAACAAGGTGTTTGAACTTATTTAGCAAAGAAACCCATATTAGAGATAATTTATTACTTCTTCTCTAATTTCTTACTTATTTATATTGTTTAAAACATGACTGACAGTGAACTGAAACAAAAAAAACATAAACTGAAGGGGCGAGAATTCAGACAGAGTCAGTCGCAGCACATTACACAATCAATCCTGTTCTTATACTTAAAAAAAAAGCCCCGAATTCACACACTGTGTCACTGCTTTACTAACTGTATGATCACTGTGGTGCTGATATGATTGGCTGCAAATGTTTGTTATTGGTTTATTGAAATAGCAAAATTATTGAACATTTAACCTTGTTTTGTAATTATTGACTGTATATTGTACAGTTGTTAAATTTCACACACATAACTGACTCTTTAGTAAAACAGCTTTTTAATATCATCATTTTATCCCATTTAATCGCAGGTGAAGTGTTCTTGAAGGTGGAGGAGGAAGACGACCAGGGTTGGTGTCGAGGAGTCCTGAGCGGAGGGAAGGAGGGCTTCTACCCAGCAAATTATGTTGAAATTACAGAGTGATGTCACACTGTCTAATATGCTATGTCCGAAACTTATTTCTCACAGAAAAATAACAATTCTTATTATATTCTATGTTGTTACACTGATTTTGAGTTCATGTCAGATATAATCTGCTCCCAGCCATTTTTGAAATGGAAAATTTGTTGAGGCCTTAATATTCTAACCTATTTGGTTTGAGGACTTTTGCAATATGAATTAACTTATCAAAGACTAGATTGTATTGTTTGTGCAGGAGCTGTATGTGTATATGTGTGAGTGTGTATGTGCGTTTGCATGCATGTGTGCACGTTAAGATGAAACGAAAGAGAACATAAGAGGATTATTTATTTACTGCCATCATGTCTGAGTCATTAGGTCACTGTAATTAAGATAGCTGATACAATACATGAGGTTTACCCAGGCACAGGTTTACAATGATGTGTGCACACAAGGTTAATGTTTACTTAATAAGTATTACAGAAGCACACAGAAGTCACTTTGACTGAGGGAATGGATTTTCAAAATAAAAGTGTAATTGTTTTGCCTCTAATACATCGTATTGTCTTTTTTTTTGCCATGCTTCCTTTGTGTGAAATATGAAAGTGAAATGAAATGTCAAGATTTTCATGGTACCCCTGCAGATGGACCTAAATTACTCTAGCTGACTTTTCCTCTTTCAGGCATCACATTGTGTTGATTATGGTATTAGGTCATTATTACTGAAGCACATTTCTGCCAATGTGATGAAAAAAAAAAAGATCCTTAAGTCATTAGAACAAAAAACATACTCAAAATAATGACATAGTCTCTCAAAGTAATCACATAGAATCTCAAAATAATGAGAAATTTTCTAAAAGATAATAAGAAATGTTCTCAAAACAATGTCTGAAGTCATTATTTTTGAGAGCTTCTCAAAGTCAAGTTAAACTATTTTGATGTTGCCCACTTTAACATTAGAAAAGAGAGTTCACAAGAGTTCATGAGTTAAGTTCAACCCATCATGACTCATTGTTTGTTTCTTGTGCAAATGAAGTGTTAGTATTTGTTTGTGCCATCACACAAACAAATGTGTGAAAGCACAAACTGTTTTTCAGAACACTTAACAACTTAGGCTTTTAAAATTGAAAGGAACAGAATGACACCAAAGCTCTATCGTCACCAGCAGGTCAAAGTCTTCACTTATTCTGTGAAATATCTCAACATCTACATAATGGATTGGCGCCAGATTTAGAGTATGAATCCTAATGACATGCATGCTAACACGCAAGATTAAAACAGTGAACATGATAAACATTTTACATCAGACTTAGCGTTGTTATTGTGTGCATGTTTGTATGCTGACATTAGCATTTACCTCAAAGCACCACAGCCTTAGTGAGGCACCAACATGGCTGTGTAGTCTCTTAGTCTTGTTTAACTTAGATATTTTAAGAAAATCAACAAAAGAGCAAAGTAACTTAAAAGAAAATCTGCAAACAAGTAGTTTATTGCACATGTGAATTCTTTTAATTGCATAAATCAAACATTTGCTGAACAAAACAGAAAAAAACAAGGACAAAAAAATCATTGTCTATTGGTGCTTATTGGTTTAGGTATTTATCTGTTTAGTCTTATCTCATCCTCCAGCACACAGAAGTCTTGAAGATTGGGACCGGCATTCCTAAAACAAATATTATTGCATTATATTATATGACAGACACTGTTTCATTAAGTGACTTATATTTTTCTCACGTATATGAAGGACCGCATGACATGCTGTATTTCATGAAAAGGATCTGTGTACAATTTACAGGATATTCAGTGTAGGAAATCCTCATATGACGCACATGAATCATCTTGACCTTTGACATTTCACTGGCCTGTTTCTAATGCTCCACCCATCTCATTTACACTCATGAAATGTTTAACTAGAGTTAAGCAATATGCGATAAATCTCTGACTTATCACCCAATCTTGCAGCTTTGCGCACCTGCCACACTGCGGTAAAACAGAGAGACTCTTGAGGCAAGAAACCTGTTGGACAAGATGTCTGTGACACACACAGTGAATGACAAGACGTCATGCAGCAGTTGAAACATTTCTGAGACCTGGGAGGTTTGTGGTTGTACTGTACTGTCAGCACTGAAGAGACTCTGCATGTGTAAGTACACCTTGTTTGTTTTTAGAGGGTTTGTTCATTTTAAATTGCAGATACAACAGAAACATGTTTGCAGCATTATCTGTATTAAGTTTCTTTTATTTGAGTGCTTATTAAAGGTGTGTCACCTTCTTAAAAACTGAATGGAACTTGCTCCCCAGGTAAAATTATACTGTAATTAGTTTGATTTGGATTGTAATTGTATGTGTGTGTGTGTGTGTGTGTGTGTGTGTGTGTGTGTGTGTGTGTGTGTGTGTGTGTGTTACGTGTTAAATAAGTCAATGTATCCTCTTGGGTGTTAAATACTGTCCTCTCTCTCACAGGCAGGTATACCCACGATGGAATTTGCTTGTGGGTTTGTTTATGTGCCGCCATCAGTGAGTCAGAAGGACAGCCAGCGGCCCAGTGCCAATGTCGTTAAACGCTCAGGTGGGATTTCTTTCAAACAGTCCCAGGCATGACATCAAAAAAAAAAAAAAAAAATCGGAATTTTAGTGTTAAATAGCTGCTTTGTTGACTCACCGGTTTGAAGGAATCCACCAAAGAGACAAAAAGCTTTGTCACCGACACCTCACCTGCTGTCAGGTCTTATTCTCTGGAGGAAATCAAAAGGCATTCTGGGAAATGTAGGAACCAATTAGTTGGAAGAAAGATTAAGTAGAAGATAAAGAAAATAGCTGCCAGTTTGTTTTAAATATCAAAGACAGATGATTCATAACCGTGTAAAAGTATCCGCAGGTGTATCTTTCCTTCTGTCTGAGCTTTCTGGGTAACTGGTTGGTTAAGTACCATTATGTATTATGCAATCAGTGACACGCACAACCTCTCCTGTCTGTCTTCGAGGAGATATTCCTTTCAGTTACTTTGCTTTGCTCAGTAAAAGCCATCTGCCACCTGAGTCACATTTTCTTCACAGCACAAAGGTCATCGCTGCACCAGTTGTTTTGTCTGTGCTTACGTTTCTCTCTCAAGAAGCTGTTCTCAAATTAACAGCCACTGTCTGTGTTTATATATTTTTTTCATTTTTAATGCTTTTTAGCTCTTCTTCCTCCTGTTAACCGGGTCCGTCCTCGCAGCCCTCCACCTCCTCCTCCGACAAACCCTGCAGAAGCCAATTCAGCGAAATCCCTCCTGTCTTCCCCCAAGATTATTGAACAGTTGGAGAAGAGCAGGGAGGAGAGGAAGGTTGAGAAACCCACTGGATTCTATGAAAATGCAGAATTTCACAGTAAACTGGAGGCAGCTTCTTGCATCAGTGAAACTCCTCAGCAGACAACACCTCCTCGAAAAACAGGTACTGTGAATGTGATGTGTCTGTGAGATTTACGAGGATCTATTGGCAGAAATTGAATATACTATTCGTGAATACGTTTTCACTAAAATCACTTGAAATTAAGAATCATTAACCAAGTACTGGCTCTAGATACAGCCTTTTATGTTTTTTAGGCTCTCCTACATGCTTGGAAGGGGAGGGTGAGGCGAGTTGGTTGCAAGTTCACTACTGGATGCTTATAAATCCTACACACTGGTCCTTTAAAAGAGTAATTCACCCCAAAATTCAGTGTTGTCCTCTCAGTCAAACTCCACTGAGGGCTAACAAACACACAGAAACATTAGCTGCTGCTCTTTCAGTTATTTGAGTTAATGCGATAATTTGAAAAAATAAAAAATAAAAGCCTTTATTTAATTTGTGATTTAATTGATTTAAATGAGTTAATTTTGCTCTCCTTCATCACTATCCCACTTCTCAGGCTCAATGCTGCCTCCTTTTCAAACATTTCTTCAAATTGCTTGTGCAGCAAAATTTGTACTCAAAGCACTTCAGTATGAGAGTCAAATGCCTGGATTTACTTTGTTTCTCTGTATATTACCAGGTGCTATGAGCTAAAAAAAAAAAAACACAGAGGGATGAGTGTTTCCACAGGTTTGTCAACGAGGGGAAAACAAGAACATTATGAGGCAAAAAAATGTTCAAGGGTTTGTTGAACCAATAAACAAAAAAGGTATTTTCTCATTACCTCTAGTGGTATCTAAGCATGCGGATAGTTCTTGTTTTTATTTGTCCAAGGACTGAGATATCACAAGTGGTCCATTTCATTTGGGCTGGAGGCAGAAATCACAAAGGCAGTTTATCTCAAAATCTGAACATATTAAACCAAGAGTATTTGTAAACTTTTCTCTCCTGATATTGATTCTAATTCTTCATCTCAGAGTGCTGATATCAAGAAGTTGATACCAGTGCTCTTTGTTTGTGTAATTTGAAATCTGTGAGGTAACATGAGGACAGGGATTGTTATGGCACTGAATTCAGGTACACTGCGACTGAATGAATGTAACAGTTGTGAAAACATTGAATTTTACGATGAAATTGACAAAGCAAATGTATCTTAATGTGGTTTGGTCACATCATTGTTTATATTGGCACTGATACCGATATGACGTATTGGACTGGATCATCTCAAGAGAGAGAAAATATGTATTTTCTTCATTTGGATGAACTACCTCTTTAAAGGGACAGTTCACCTCAGTATCAAAAGTACATATTTTTTTCTCAGGCATGTGGTGATATTTATTTAAACAGATAGTTTTGGTGTGAACTGATGAATTTTGGAGATATTGGCCTATTAATGGCACTCAGTTTATGGTGTCAGAGCCATGGTCTGGCTGCACCTGCTGCACCCCTGACAGAGAAACCTTTCCAATGATGCTCCCATGTGCTCATCCATTACTTTTTTTTCTTTTTACTGCCCTCAGGTGGCATTTCCTTTCCTTTTCCTTTATTTTTTTCTTTTTTATGAGTTTAATGTTACCTGTAAAATGTCAGCAGGTTGTTGGTTTGTGGTTTGTAGTGGTCCACTGTTCTCATGCAGGTATTTCATTGATCTGCAGCCTATGAGTGAAAGTTTTTATTGTTTGGGTGAATTATTCCTTTAACACACTGCTCCTCTCTGCTTTGCCCAGCTCTTCTCCCACCACACATGAGACCCAGAGCAAACAGCCAGCCGCTCCCTTCCTCCAACACCAACAGTCAGACATTTACCTATGACATCCCTAAAAGAGACCCAGATTTAAATGTGACAGCCTCGGACCCGAACTACTGGTACGCTGCACCAGAGGGCACCGGGGTTCAGGTGAAGCTTTCAGCTGATACTGGCAGCATGCCGGCACAGACATTAGGTAAAACTGTTTATTCTGGTTATTGCACAGCATAGGGGAGACCTGGAGCAAATGTAATAGGGGGCAATTGTAACAAACTAAATTTTTCCTCAGTAGATGTTTTCGACAAAAAAATTATTTTGAGGTATGAATGTTACTCTTTGGATGCACAGTATCATTCTACTGCTGTTTAAAGTTTAGATTACTGAGAATTTAAACAGCAGAGGAATGATACTGTGCATCCAAAGAGTAACGTTCATACCTATACGTATACAATGCCTGAAATCTAAAAGAATTAGAACATTAGAACAACAAAAATCTTAAGTAACTTTCGACACTACAGCAGTAATGTGATTACTTTGAGGTGTGCTTTTGTTTGAGATACAGTGGGTTAATATGGCTTATTTTTTTCCGTGTAACAATTGTTCTAAACAACCTTCTTGCTTTAAATATAATATTAATTTTGTAGTCTTGTCCTTATCTGTGAAACTACATCAAATTTTATTATTGATTAGTACACATACATATGTATCTTATATCAATATAGGATAAGTGCTCTGTAAATTATGAAATAAAATGTTACAATTGCTTGTGGTCTCCCCCACTCTATTTCGCAGATTTGAAGCAGCTTTTTGCAAAAAGCTTTAAGAAACAGACATATCATCATGGTTTATTTTGTTCTGCTCTCAAACTTCAGCCCCACCCCTTCCTCCGAGACCTTCATTCATGACGAAGTCAGTGCCAGAATACGTGATCGTGTTACCCTCAGACCGCTTGTCTTCCTCATCATCTCAGAGTTCAGCTTCAAAACCATCACCTCTCCCATCGTCCGCTGGTCACGGTAACTGTAACAATCTCTGTCATGCTCTCAAAGTTATAACACTCATTCTGAATGTCCAAATGCTCTTTAATTTAATGCTCTTGTTGCTCTTAACTCAGGATCATCAGATAAGGGTCTGCTGCCAGGGAATCCTAATGTGGTCCTCGTCAGTTTAGGAAAACTACTCTCAGAGGAAAGAGGTCAGTAAACTTTTATCATCTCTATAAAATCTTCATTATCAGCCATCTTCTTTTATATGCAATGATAATAATGACGATCATGTTTGCATATTTTCAGTGCAAGCCATACAAGGAGAACCCACCTCCTGCTCCCAGTGTGGCTCTGTGCTGGACTCCTCATATGACAATGTGGTAGTTACACACTGTATTTCATTTACAATTAAGAGTCATTGATTTCTAATGTGAATACTGGCTGTAAATCTCCTTGTGATCACCACTGGGAAATTACAGAGCATGACCAACTCTTTAGAGGCAGTCATGCCTAAGCGTTATTGATCATAACATAATGAAACAATGGATAACTGGCAATGGTTTGATTGATTGTAAAATGCACCTCTGCTTGTGTCCTCTCCTCCTGCTGAACTACAGGTTGATGTGTGTTACTTCTGTCAGTCCGGGGAGTTGACCAGCTTTCCCAGTATACTGGAGCCTCCCCTAACTGGTTACCCAGATGGTGTCTTTTTGCTCAGTCCCGAAGTGAATGCCCCGTGTGCTGCTGACGCTCTGCTGCTCTTGTGCATCGACATTTCAGGCTCCATGAGCATCACCTCCCAGGTGAAAACCACACGACTGATGCCAATCTGTTTACTGTTTGTGACAGCTGGTGTTCACAAGTACAAGCTGGTGTGTTTCAAATGATCAATCTCTGTTTCAAGGTGTCACATGGAGAGTATGTTATCCACAGATCCCGACTCCAGGTGAGTTTTTTTTTTGTTTTTTCTCATTTTCAAGCCCCTTTAATGTTGTCAGACTGGAAATGAAGCCTTGAAGGGATAGTTCAGGGTTTTTGAAGAGACGCTGAATGATGTGGTCAGCATATCCCCAGTTTGGAGAAGCAGCAGGAGTACTGCTGTGGACAGGGTCAGCAGCAAAACATATTTTAGCCACCTCAAATAAGATGGATGAAAAAAAGATCAATACCAGTGTATGCTATATTCAGAACATTTTCACTGCTTTCCTGTCAGACAGCTTTTTCCAAGGAGAAACTGCTATTATATACGCTGTTGTTTAGCTTTCTGCCACTGACTCAATCAGTTAGTTTGTTTGTGTTATTGTGTGATTTTGATTAATCTGAGCTATCCTTTTAAAACACCAAAGTCACAAAAAACAAAAGAGAGAAATATTTTACTCATATAATGGTAGTTTCCTATTGGACAAGGCTGTCTGACAGCAGCGTAAAGAGGTGAAAACATTCTAAACAAAGCGCACAATTGATTCCACTGGGCACGTTGCATCTTTCCTTGATTTTTATGCGTCTACCATCGGTAAGTAGGCTACATAGGTAAATACTTTCTTTTTTCCTTGTTTATATGATTGTTAGCCTGCACAGGGTTTTCAAAAACTCTGAACTATCCCTTTAACATACTGTAAGTCAATTGAGAGTTCATTTATAAAATGTGAAACTTTCCAAGTAACAGCATTCAAACTTAACTTGAAAATCATTACCTACAAATAAAAAAAAAAGCCGTTTGTGTACATCACAGTAACAGCTGTCCAAAGATGCCATCAAGATGCTGTTAGTGATTAAAAAAAATGTTGTATTCAAGTTTGTCCAGGAAGCTGTGTTGCAGTGTGTTCACAGATTAAGTGAACAACAACCTGACGTACGAGTGGGACTCATCACCTTCAACCATCAGGTACATACATGACTGTCAGACAGTTTTTATCACATTTTCTGCCTGATTCTCCTCACTTATCTATTTCTGTCTTTTAAGTTTGTCTCTGACTCATATTTGATTTCTCAGTTTCTCCGCTGTTGGTTTTCATGCCTTTATGTTTGCGTTGCCAGGTAACAATGCATGGATATGAGAATGTCATGTCACATTTCCTGAGCGGTGCGGAGTTGACCGACAGCGACTATCTGAAAGAGGTTGCAGCTGGTTTTCCCAGTCCACCCCCACTCTCACAGACCAAAGACTACTTACAGAGACAAGTTCTGGGGTCAGAGAAAAAGCAGTGATTGGTGTACAATCAATTGTTTTTGTCATATTATGACATAATTGAAACATTACCTTTAAATAACATATATTTCATGATATTCCCCTTGTTAAAAGATTATCTGAAAGCGGGACCACAGCTCTTGGTCCAGCTGCTCTCCTGGCGATTGCAACAGCCTCCAGACAGCCAGGGTCTAAGGTAGGCATTGTGTTGAATCTTTTCTATGAGAGCACACCACTGTATATGTATGTTTGAGCCTACTGGTTCCCAGCCTGGAGGTCCCGACTCCTATTGGGGGTCATGAAAGCTTCACGGAGCATAAGAAAACTTTAAAAAAAATAAATAAATAAAAATAAAGTAGACCGATATAATCAGCATTTCATTAATTTAATTCATTTCTGCAAAAAAAAAAAAAAGTTTAGATGATTATTTAACATTTAATAAAGCCTATTTTAGCCTATTTACAGTTTACATGCACTACATTACACAAATCTTAAATAAACCCTTTCACTGCACTGTTGTTTACATTCAGCACGCTCATGCACACTGTAATGAGGAATTGTGCACAGGGATGGTCATGTTTGTTTGTTGACCTTTATCAGCATTTCTCATTTCTTTGTTAGCAGAATAAGCATAAGCATTTTATTTTCTCTGCACCTATCTGCGTCAACTTCCATTCATTTCAGTACAGGCTGCACTTAAAATGTATGGTACAGCTTCATGTCTATACATATTTTTTGTGTCAAAATTACATTATTGTTGTATGGTACTGTAGAGCAGACTTTTCAAATCAGTCTGCACTTGATGACTGGATGAGGTTTATATGATTTGTAATAAGTTGTCACAAACATTTAAAAAAAAAAAAAAAACTTGGTATGTCCCTATATGTCAATTTTTCATTTTTCTTCAATGTATTTTCTAAAAACTATGCAATCCTGATGTGCTATCCCTGCTGATCTCGAAGGTGATTATCTGTACAGATGGGAAGGCCAACACAGACTTGGGGAATCTGGAAGTAGAGGATAATGATGCTCGCACCCTCCTCTCATCCACCATCTTCTACCAAGAACTGGGGGAATATGCCGCCAATCAGGGGTTGGTCCACATGTCCTCATCAATGTCACGAATGGAGCAAGCATTAAATTATTGTCTTGCTGAACAGACAATTAACGTACATTTACATACTTGAAGCACTGCTACTCCACCAACAAAAATAAGTAGTGCTAATATTAGTACTAATAAGGGGACAGAAAGGTTGGGGTTGTGTGCTGTGCTGTAATCTGACATGTCCTTCTTTCATCAGTGTGACAGTCTCTGTGCTGTCCATAGAGGGAACAGACTGCAGGCTGGATGAACTGGGAAGACTGGCTGATCGGACTGGGGGGAAAGTAAGAGATAATTAGTAACTGTGTTGTCATGTGTCTAAATGATTTCGATTTTATGTATGACTCATCAGATCTTGTTGTCTGTGTGTGTTGTCCCGTAGGTCATGATAGCAAATCCCAAAAGGTTGCATGAAGAGTTTGAACAGATCATTGAGAACAGGACCATCGCTACACACTGTACCGTCACATTACTGCTGCCCCAGTCACTGTAAGATTTGCACCTTAAAGGGATATTCAAAGAGGTGTTGTAGGAGGTATTAATCTTATCTTATGACCTCCAGTAGATGGTGGTCGGCACACCCCCAGTTTGGAGAAGCAGTGGGAGTTCTGGTGTAAGAAGCTCAGCAAAATGTTGCTGTGGACAGAGTCAGCAGCAACACTTAAAAAATCTATATACAGTTTACGCTATATTTAGATTATTTTCACCGCTTTACCTTGCTGTCAGACTCCTTTTCCAACAGGGAACTAAAGCTGACTGAAGCCAAACACCTTTGGCAATAACTGTAATTTTACCTTCAGAACACTGGAGTTGCTGGTCTACAACAGATTCACCGAAGTCACACAGTGACACAAACAAACTAACCTACTAAGGCAGCAACTTCCATGTTCTGCAAGGTAAAATTGCTGTTTTTGCCAAAGGAGTGTTGTTGTTTTGCTTTGAGAGTGATATTTGGCTCATATAATGGGGGGTTTCCATCAGAAAAGGCTGTCTGATGGCAAGGTAATGAACACTAAGTACACTTAAACCGATATTGACCTATTGGATGGGCCTTTTATTATGTGGCATTGCTTTCATATAATCCCACTTTGAAAAATCTGAACTATCCCATTAAATATGAATATTTCTAAATTCCTTATTAAGTGGTCTAGTTGGCAAATAAATGCATTTTAAATTATTAACTAAGCATTACCTGATCATCTCTTTTGGTCCAGGCGTATGAAAGGAGAGAGGCAGGCAGGACACAAAGGGATCAGAGAGGTGGGGAACGTGGGCCCAGATACAGAGATCACCTTTCAATTTGGAGCCAATGACCAGGACACAAAAGGTGAGTAAAAACTAGTAGGACATTCATTAGACCACTAAAGCACTTGTTTGCTGAATTGTAGTTGTTGGCACATGGTCTTTCTCTGTCCTCAATAAACACTCAAGTAGACCTTTGTGTTAAAAACCTGAACCCTTGATTCATATTTATGTTGTTTCTGTGCTTCTCGTCACTACCAGCTCCAGCCCCTGGCAGCCGTGTGTCCATCCAGCTGCAGA